>RJWJ010000838.1:0-171611 GCA_004363605.1 Indri indri
CGCCCCTCCCCTCCAGGGGAGGGGAGAGGGGGTAGGATCAGGGAGGGGCAGGGAGAGGGGAGGGGGAAGGACTGTGGAGGATGGGTGAGGGCAGAGGAAGGATGGGGTCAGGGTGAGACACTTCCCACATCACCCCAAGAGTTTCCTGCCATCCTGTAGGCAGCAGAAGACCAGGAGATGTTTCCGGAAGCAGGGAGGTGACAAGGTCAGCCTTGTCTCTCAGAACCCTAATTCTGGTGGCGATGCAACAAGGTTGAGAGTCACAGTCTTAGCAGAAAACACTCAAACGGTATAATTTGAAAAGAGATGAGCAAAGTGTGTGTTTACAAAGGCGTGAGCAGGGTCGGGCACCCGCAGGAGCTTCTGTGTTGTTCTCCAACTAGTGACAGCTGCAAGTAGGAAAGATTATCAGGACCCAAGGTAGGAGGCCCTGTGGGCAGGAGCCCCGGCAGGGCTGGGCCGGGCGGGAGCCAGTGCCAGGCTCGGACCTCCCTCCTGCTGGGCTCCCGTGGATGAACCCAGCCATCAGCCCGAGAGCCACGGAGCCTCTGGCCTCTCGTGAAGCCATGCCCAGGAGGCTCAGGGCATCGTGGACACACCAAGAGCGACCTGAGGGGAGTGGGAAAGAGCCAGACACATGAGCACCAAGGAAAAGGGCAGCAAGAGGAGGAAGAAGAGGCCCTGAGCAAGTGCCAGGCAGACTGGACTCCATGGCCGTGGCCACAGGGCTGCTGCCAACTCCCCCGGAGGTGGGACCTTTAGCCCATTTGCTACAAAGGTCCTGAGAGGTCACAGAGCTTGCCCAGCATCCTCAGTGAGCACGCAGCTCAGCCAGCATGGGGACACAGACCTGGTCAGCCCAAAGTGACCCATCCAGCAGGATGGCAGTGGCCAGCCAGCAGCGGCACTGGCGCCTGGAGGGTGGTGACCAGAGGGGCATCAGGAGACGGTTCTGCGGCAGCGCCAGTGAGACTTGTTGGGCGAGCAGATCTGGAGATGGAGACATTGGCCACATAGAGGCTTCTATCCTGGGGGGCAGGGCAGTCACAGCAACAGTGACATTTTTACAACACCTGGCTGTGCCCACCCCCCACCAGCAGGACAGACGTGGGGATCACGTTTCTGTCACTGGCCCCCATTTCTTTCTGAGTCGAGTCCTCCAGCTGTGAGGTTCCTTCCTCTGAAGGTGCCGGAAGTAGCAGTATTGTCCAGGACACCTGCGTCAGCTTGGGTCCCCCAGGAGGCGGATGCTGAGATGGAATGGGGCATGCAAAGGGGGAGTATCTGTGTGGCCAGCGGGAGGGACAGCAGTGGGGGCGAGAGCCGGCGGGCTGCCGTGGGGGCCTGGCCGCAACGGGAGGACAGAGGTGGAAGGAGAGCTTGTGTGTCCACCAGGCCGACGGGAGCCCACAGACAAGAGTGCCCGCTGGGGACCCCCGTGTCAGGTGAACACAGCCCAGCCCTCGGGTCCCTGCCAGGCCACCGCTGCCTGCTTGGTGAGAGCTTGGCACGGCAGGGACACTGTGGTGGGCGCCCCAGCCAACTGCAGCCCCGAAGCAGGTTCTCCTGGAGGGGGAGGTGGGGGCGGCACAGCCTGCAGACACACGCACCGTGCTCCCCCAGTGGGCTCCTGCGGCCCCAGACACTCTGTGCTCACTCGCGGCCCTGTCGTCCCCTACAAGTCTTCTCCGTGGCCTCTCTCCTCCACGCTTCTCACCCATCCCAGCCCAGCTCAGGGCGAGTGTGCCTCTGTCCTTGCTGCATCCCCACTGCTCAGCAGCAGCTGTCTGGGGATGGACTGAACGGACACCCCCCTGTTAACATGTAATCGTGGCCGCCACTGTCTCACAGGTCATCCTGCCTCCCCACACACGGCACCCGTCCTGAGGGCTGGAGTCGTGGTGCCTTTCCAAGTCCTTCCCCTGGCCCTCTGCAGCCCTGCCTGGATCTGAGCTCAGGGCGCACGTGAGGAAGAGGATGCCCTGGCGCATTCTGGTTCGGCTCCTGCTGTGCCTCAGGTCGTCCCCAATAATGGAAAGTGTACCAGGACCTGAGTGGGGCCTTGGGGTTCCCCTGTCCACCGGGAAAACTCGTCCCATGGGATTTGCTTGATTAGTGAAGATATAGCTGCAAGATAATAAAATATTTGACATTAGAAAACTCAGCTATCCTTGGAAGACTCCAGATTACCTTCCAAATGAGGATCATCAGTGAGATTTATGGTGTTTAGACCAGAAAGTGAGAGTCGCCGGGTAATTAGATGAAGAGGGTGCCAAAGCCCGAGGCCGCCTGCTGACTTAGCAGCTGGGCTGGGAATGAAAATACGAGAAGTTTCACAGTTTGGAACGGAGTCCAGGACCCTTCACCGCGCACCTGGCTCACTCCAAGCTCCGTGGTCTCCAGGGGCCACTGCATAGATCCCCCAGCAAATGTGGCCTGGACGTCTGGCCAGGCCATGGGGTGGAATCTTCGTGGGACCAGGTAGATGGATCTCGAAAAGAGCTGACAGTGCCAGACCCTTCCAGCCTGCGGCCCCAGGTGGACTTCAGCCAGGGACTGGAGTCACGAGGGGAAAATCCAGGAACTTAGAGAAACGTGTCGGCTGTTTCCACATACGTGGACATGTGTGCCATGTCCGCAGCCGGGTTTCCTAGGGTGTGTGTGTGCGCACGTGCCCCCAAGTCCCCAGCCTGGCAGACGTTATTTGAAGGCTTCCGGGCTATTCCATGATGGTGCGCGATATTTTTAAAAAGCAAAAGTATTAGTTCTCTGGCAGTAGAACACCAAAGTCAAGGTGTGGGCAGGGCCATGTTCCCTCTGAAAGCTGTTGGGGAGGGTCCTGCTCGCCTCTCCCCGCCTCGGGCATTTGCCGGCCACGTTGGCGTTCCTGGGCTATGGATGCATCACACCAGGGCCCGTGTTCGCACCGCGCTCTCCCTGTGTCTCCTCCTCCTCCTCTTGTGAGGACACCGGTCATGCTGGACTGGGCCCCTGCACTCCGGTGTGACCTCGTCCAGCCCGAGCTAATCGTTCCCACGTATGTCACATTCTGAGGTGTCGGAGGTTAGGACTTAAGCGCATCATCTTTGCGGGGACACAATCCAACCATGACAAATGCTTGACAACGACAACAGATCCCCTTGCCCTACCCCCGTCTTCCCCCCAATCCCGCTCCCACCCCTTCGACCCCATTAGCCATCTTGTCAAGTGTTCTCCTCCATGTTTTTGAGTACAGTTGTCACTTCTCGCTGATTTCTCAACTGTCGACTTCTTTTGTAGCCGGCATATCAAATGTCTGGTTAAAGCAGTAGTCGGAGGCACAGAATCGCGATTAAATATCGTTCCCTGCAGAGCCGGGTAGTGTCCTGTGATGTCAGCTCTCCTCCGCATCTTTTAATTTCTCCTTGAAGTGTTGCTTTGTGTTCCCTTGAGTCAATTCCGTGTACCCACTCGTAATATGTGCCCACCGTTTCCTTGTGCCGGGCATATTCCTATCAGTGTTTTTCCCAGGTGCTCAACCCTACTGGTCAGGTATGGATTCTGATTTTGTACCCTGAGCCATGCAAAGAGCTCCCTCTTCTGCTCCATTTGGACAGCCTCTCTCTCGGCTCAACTTGGGGTTTTCTTCATTTTCCTTTTTTGGGTCCTATGTGCACGCGTGAGCTCACACACACCCTCGGTCACGTGATTGGGGCAACAGACGCACGTCCGCCTTTTTATTTATTCATTCCTTCATACGTCTGCTAAAGGGAACCAAAGTATTTCTCCCCAAAATATTGAGGCCGGCTGAGTTGAAGACGCTGGAAACGCGGGACGCTCCGCCTCAGCATCCGTCTGCCTGAGGGTGGACACAGACCCTTCCCCGCTGGAGACGGCCTTGCTTGTCGGCCCGAGAAGGTGCCAGCAGGTGCCACAGGGATCTGGGGACAGATTTTACCACCTTCCCACATTTTCCTACGTTTTAAAGGATGGAACTGCTGTCACCTTTGTCTTGTCACTATGCTAAGATTTATTACTCTTTGATGAAATACTATTTAAGCAGGGCCCCTGAGCCACTTGTCTTGCCAAAAATACTTTTGAACTGAGGCCTCCCGCGTGATGGGTACAGCAGGCGTCAGTATACTTCTGCTGGTTTTTCTCTTGTTAATTGGATTTCTTTTGGAGAGAGTGTCTCAATTAAGAACTTATGATGGTTAATAAAATAACTGTATTTTTCCCCTTCACTAGCAAATGCCTAAAAATGTCTTTATTCTATCCCCACACTTGGTGCTATAGTTTGGCTAGACATAAAATCTAGACAGACAATAATTTCTATCTAGACAGCCAGCAGGCAGCAGGGCTCCTGCGGCTGATTGGGGTCCAAAAGCCAGAAGGATTCCAGCCACTTTGTGGGGAAACAAGGCCCGTGATGGGCAGGGCCCTGGCAACGCCCCCCAGAGCTCGGAGCTGGTGGCTTCCACGGCAGGGCAGCAGCAGCAAGCCCAGGGAAGAAATGATTCTGTGGCCAAACAGGGGCAAGACAGAGTCCTCCTCCAGAACCGGGACGATGGATACCGCAGGTGGGATGGGAAACCCCTGGCTGGACTCGAACCTGCAGACTCTGGAGGACCATCCCAGAGCCTGGCATGCTTGGGTGTCTCGGGGCTCCAAGTGGAGGACAGCCAGCCACAGGAGGGCGGGGACCCAGGCAGGGGCTGAGTCTGCAAACGGGCTCTGCTGCTTTGGGCTAAGGGCTCTCGGCAGGTAAGCGCTGTGTTCCTAGAAGTCCTGCAGAGTTAGTGCAAGGCTGCTGTGAGTGTTTCACATGAACAGACCGACAGTGTACTAAATAAATAAAAGCATTGAACAGTTGCATTAGAATTCCAAGACTGTTTTTCATTTGAAAAGGGGTTTTCATACTCGAAATGGCTGGAAAGCGTGGCTCTGGGCTGCCAGGAGACCAGGCGCAGCCCGGCGCGCACTGAGCCCCTCCTCTCCCCCGTGCAGGGCGCTGCTGCAGGAGCAGTACATCGACAAAACTCGCGTGGCCGTGTTCGGGAAGGTGAGTCCGTGCTGCCTTTTTCCCCAACACCCTTTGTTCGAAAGCGTGAGACTGCATCGTCGCCAGGCCCGATCCTGATTTATGGGAGCGTCCTGGTCCGGTGGTGCACCCCTAAGTATTTTTTTTAAGAGTGAGAGGCTGGTTGCTTAGTGATTCCTGCAATGGGAGCTTTCATTTGATCAGCTCAGTTATCAAAGTTTCGTTTACGTTATCTAGAAGGAAAGGGAAAAGAAGCCAGGTCCTTGTTGGAGAGCTCAATGAGGTTCCTAATTATTAACACTTTTCTCCCGCAAGCCTGCTGCAGTTCTGGGTGTGGCGGCCCAGGAAGGACAGGGAGTGGGAGTCTGTTTCCGGATATTACTTACGAAGTGACTACGTGAATAACCACGTTTACTAGGTGGAGGGAGGTGTGTGGGGGTGTCTCCACTGAACTGTCAGGACAGAGAAGCTTCCGTCCAGTGGTGTGGGGTGGCCGGGCTGTCGTGGAGGCCCATGGTGGGGAGTTCCGTCCCTGGGGGCACTGGCTACTGCCCTGGTACGCCAGCCCCCATTCTACTGAGACAGCGGGGTCTCCGGAAGGCAAGAGCACAGAGGGAGGGGCACGGCTCACGGCACAGGCTCTCCAGAGGACGCCTCGCCGCCCAGGTGCAGGCGTGGACAGGTCGTCATCTCGATCTTGTCACCTCCAATGCCTCAGAGCACGGCGTTCGATGGGAGCAGTGTGCCCTGGAGACCTGCACTGCCGCGAGGGCGGATCCCGGAACCGGCCTGTGGGAGCCTCCCACGCCCGGCCCCACACCTGCTGGGAGCGAGGGGGTCAGGGAGGGGCTGGTGGCTTCTCTCCTTGGTTCAGGGACAGACCAGAGCCTGGAGGCACATTCCAGGATCCTGGAGCCAGATGGACCATTGACAGGTGTAACTTTGGGTGTCAACACCCATCACACGCCCCCACCCTAAGGGAAGTTACTTCCCAGCAGGCTGGTGGCTCAGAGGCAGGGGACCCTGGGCCACGGTCAGTCTCTGTCCACTCCGCCCCAGGTGCACAGCGATGCCCCTCCTAAGAGCATGGGCTCCCTTCCTGCGCTTTCAACATAGCCCCGCCTACTCGGGACCTTTAATGATCGGCTGCAGAGGACGTAGGAATCATTCGGTAGTTCAAAGGCTTTCTCAACAGTGGCGGGCTTAGCCGCGTAGGCAGCCACGGTGCTGTACAGAAAGGGACCCGGGCACCGTGCACACGCAGCTCACACACCTCTACCACCGAGACCCTCAGGAAGTGTGTCCGGGCTCCCTGCTGTCATCCGAACCCCGCCATTCTGCCTAAGTGGATCCTCGGGCCTCTCCCAAACAGCATCATGAGTTGTTTTGTTTTATTTGAACAGGCCTTAGGTAGAGGTTTTGTGGGCGCCGTAACTGCTTTTCTCCTTGGAGGAATTGAGCCGTCCACCCCCTTAGTGGAGCAGCATCCTGTGGCCTCTCCCCTCTGTCTCCCCCTTGCGTCCACCCCAGCGAGTCTGGCGCAGCCTCTGTCACGCACTGCAGGAGCCCCATGGGACAGCACCCGCTGCACCCGCGGGTGTCCTGGGGAGTGAGGGTCACCTGCGCTGCATTCTGCAGGTCCTGGCTGGAGGGGGAACATTGGCCATGAGGAAGGTTCCTGGCCTTTCCTCTGTGCCCAAGTAGGCCACAAGCAGGAAAATTGTATTTTAAACAAAATGCAGAATGACCTGCAAGGACTTGTAGACCCCATTAGCAGTAAATCCTGTTCCTCAGAAATGAAAATACTCTTTTGTTGTCAGTAAGACGAGATATTCTGCTCTATTAAAGAAATACTATTAAAGCATATTATGACATCCTAACCACACAGGTCACCAGTGGTTAGTCCTAGCGCAGTCTGGCGTGGCATGGCTGCACAGTCTCATCAGGAGGCAGCAGTGTCCCCAAAACACGCACACGCTCACACTCATGTACACACAGTGTCACGCACACACACATATAGTGTCACACAGTGACACGCATGTACAATGTCACACACACCCACATGCTCACACATATAGTGTTACACAGTCTCGCACACAGACACCAACACACGCTCACACACGTACACACAGTGTCACACAGCCACACACATGCTCACACATATAGTGTTACACAGTCTCGCACAGACTCACAGACACCAACACACGCTCACACACGTACAGTGTCACACACAGTGTTACAGCCACACACATGCACACTCAGTGTCACACGCACACCGGATGAAGTCCCTGTGCTGTGTCCTGGTTCCCTTTGAGTCCTCTCCCTGGGAGGCTGCAGCACACCTGAGCCAACCCGCTCTGAGGGCACCGAGCAGGTGACGATGTGCAGCTTTGCTCTCTCGGGGAGGCCGCACTGAGGTCAGGCGCCTTCATTGCCACCCCCAGGGCAGGCAGCCTAGGAATTTAAGGACTGATCCCAGGTGCAGGATGAATGGGGACACCTGCCTCATGCAGGCCGGTGCTGCACCACCAGGGCTCGAGACTGTGGCCCTGGTCCCCCCAGGGCCGCCCTCAGGGCGGTGTGAAGTGGATGGGCCCCGCCTGCAGTTAAGGCAGGTGGCAGGAACCGCCGTAGAGGACCGTGAGTTAGAAGGATCCAGCCCTGCCCACAGCACGTCACAGTCCACGGCTGCATTTCCAAGTCACCGTCACGTGTTCACATCCCTGACATGGAGGCCTGGGACGGGAAGGTCACACAGTATTGAGTTAGAAAGGCCTTTGCTTGTCAGCTCTTGTTACCCCCTTAAACAATTTGTAAAGTTAAAATTTAAAAACAAACCCGTGGAAACGGGTGCGGCATGGCTGGCGCTGCTGCGTCCGAGGCTCTGTGTGCCAAGCGGCTGACAGCGCTCCCACCTGTCCCTGTCGCAGGACTACGGCGGGTACCTGAGCACCTCCATCCTCCCGGCGAAGGGCGAGAACCAGAGGCCGACCTTCACCTGCGGCGCCGCCCTGTCTCCGATCACCGACTTCAAACTCTACGGTAAGGGCCCTGCGCAGCCCACGGCCTCCCCTCCGGCAGTCAGCCCTGCCCCAGGCGCCCCGGCCTTAATGAGCCACCCCTGGTTGTGTGGCTGGTGACGCCTCACAGGGGAACCTGGGCAAGGGGAGGGGAGGGTCTCAGGCCTGTGTTTTGAGTGAAGGTGGTCAAAGCTCTGATGCCAGAAACCACCTCCGACACCCAGGACCGGAAGTCAGACAGAGCTGGCAGGGCAGCTGGCGGCGTCGGGCGAGCCCGGCGCAGGGAAGGAGGTGTGCCTCGGCCGCGGCCGCCATTCCTGCTGGCTCCCGGAGCCCGGGCAGGGGCCTGCGTCTCATGTGGCGGCGGTGTTGAGCGAGGCTGGGTGGCAGAGAATTGCTACTGGGGGAGGTCGCCAGAGATCTAGCAGCTCTGCTCTGCCGCCGTCCTCCCGGCCGTGCAGACAGCCCTGGCCAGCACGTGTCCTGGGACCGCCGGCTTTCCATGGCGGGAGCCAGAGACGGGGCTGGTGTCAGGGTGACCTGCTGGGGACACTGTGGAGATGAGGCTCCCAGGTGTGGGAGCGAGACTCCGCCCAGGCACAGATGGGCTTTACTGCCGGTGTTTGGGGCTCCAGGCCCCCTGCGTTCTCCTCCTCCGGGTCACCCAGCCCGTGTCTGAACAGGAGTGGCTCTGTGACCTGAACCCACTTTTTAGAAAGCGCAGGGAGGTCTCGAATGTGGCCGTGAGAACTGCGCTCGGTGAAGGCTACTAAGCTGTGCTGACGAGTGAGGTGGGGTCTCTAGCCACTGAAGCCCACCGCTCCCCTCGGCTCGGAGGGCGGAGGGCAGAGGACCACCTGCCCTGCCGCACCCCCCACCGCAGGCCGCGGGGCCCCTTCCCAGCACCTGCCCCCAGCAACGCAGGGACCACCGTGGGGCCAGCCGCCCTCTCGCAGCCAAAGGTCTCACAAAGATGGGCTCTTTCCAATGAAGACTCTACTTACAGTGATACAGGAACTCCACTGTTCCAACTTTGAATAATTTAAGAGTCATTTTCCCATCGGGGTATGTGTGGCATTTTTCAAATTCAGTGAGACTTTCTTAATGTTCTAATCACGCTGTTTCAAATTCACCTGATTCAGACGCACATAACTGCCACCACTGTGTCCCGATGGGTCACCTGGGTTCTCCCTGGAACCCCGTGCCCTTGTGTAGGGATCGCTCGTCCCTGACGTTCCAGTGGGCAGCCCCGGGGGCGCCTGCCTTGCTCTGTCCTCTGGCGGGGCCTGGAGCCAGGGTCTGGGACGGAACAGGGACACGCCGGGACTTTCTAAAAACAGAGCAAATCCTGAAGGAAATTTGCTCGTTTAGTGCTTGTTCCTTTTCCTCGATGCCGACATGAAGTAGGGGGTTATCCTGGTTATGTAGGAATCACATTAATTAGGTTTTGCTTAAGGAAGGTTTTGCTGTACCAATAAAAATCCAACCGCCAACACTAACCCGTTTTAACATTGCCGTCGGGCTGTCTGATTACCCGTGTAAAGACCCAAGAGATTCAGACGGTGTTTTCACAAAACCAACATTCAGCACGCATGTGGAGCGAGGCCGCCCCGCGCCCCGGCCGCGTCCCAGGGGTCTGGGCCCTGCACCCACAGGCCCGAGGCCAGGAGGTGACCCCTCCCTCTGCTTCTGTGCAGCATCTGCCTTCTCCGAGAGGTACTTGGGCCTCCATGGACTGGACAACAGAGCGTATGAGGTATGTTGGGCACAGCCACTGCGTGGCAAAATGGGGGATTTGGTGACATCAGCCCCTGCTCCAGCTCCTCTCCCCACCCCTCCATCCCCCGCCGACTCTGTCCACACGCCCCCTCCCGGACCCGGGCCCTCCCCTCCACCATCAGAGCCCACTCGGAGAAAGCCCTGAATCCGTCCCCCGAGCAGACTATAGAGCGAGGTAGGTGGGGCCTCTTGGTCCGAGTCCCCGCACAGGACTAGGGACGTGTCCATGGGACACTCCAGGTGGGCGAGCCCTGGCTCTCCCTGCACCCGCGGCTGGTGCCACTTTGGGAGAAGAAGCCACTGACTGCGGAACAGAAAACGCCTCTGATGCTACCTCCTGAGTCAGAGCCATCAGATGGTTCCGTGTGGCCGTCAGACGCAGTTTCCTGAGCCGTGCATGGGGCGGGAGGCGGGACTGTGTGTTCAAGGTGGAAACTCCACATGGCAAAGGCTCTCAGCCCGCCCAGGGCTCCAGGAGGAGCGAGGGCCTCTGAGGATACCTGGAGTTGGAGAAAACTCTCTCCTTTCTCCCCTCTTCCCTTGCACCCCTCCTCTCCCTGAAAGGAGCCGAGGCAGGGAGAGCCGGCTTCCGGGGCCTGCTGTGCACGTCGTTGGGGTGTAAAGCATCCCGGTTCTCTGGAACGGTTCCCTTCCCTCTCGGTCAGTTTCCAGCGGGAACGCCCAGCCCTGCCCGCAGCCCACTAACCCTCTCCCCTTCCTGCGTGTGCAGATGACCAAGGTGGCCCATCGAGTCTCTGCACTGGAGGAGCAGCAGTTTCTGATCATTCACGCCACCGCCGACGGTAAGGACAGAGGACGTGAATTCCCTGCCTGTCTAGTAAAAGCATCTCCCTCGACGGCGTTGTGGGTTTTGACAAACACCTTCCTTTTTTTTTTTAACAGAAAAAGTCCATTTCCAGCACACAGCAGAACTCATCACACAGCTAATTCGGGGCAAGTCTAACTACAGCTTACAGGTACGGTATGCACGGCTCCTGCTCCCCTGCAGCAGCGCGCCCGCTCTTGGAGAAGCGCGGTTGGTTCAGGACAGCCCGCTGCCGCGGCCGCGCCTGTGCTGCGGGGTGGCGGGGCTCGGCAGGTCGGCAGGTCAGCACGCGCTTGGCCTTTCTTCTACTTGAGGACAGCTGGCCGCTGACTGAGGCTGGGTTAAAGCCCCTTTAGAACAGCTGCTCCCACCTCCCCACTCCCACCAGGCCGGCACCCACACGGCCCAACAGTGCGGCTGGCGGTGGTCCCGGCACGGGTGTCCCTCTGGACAACGCCACACGTGACTGAGCAGTGGCCCGATGCCCCAGCACCACCTGTGTCTGGCCGGCAGTGAGAGAGCGGTGCCCTCCCCAGGACTGAACCCACGGCCCGGCTGCACTGGCGTCATGCGCTAACCCGGCAGCTCGAGCCTAGGCTCTTCCCAGCAATGCATAGGGCTCCTTCTGGAAACTTCTGCAGTTTCCTTCCTGCCCTCTGTTCCTTTGGTGAAACAGGTGTGGCCCGATGGTCTTCTCAGAGATAAATGGGTCCCCGATGACAAATGGCAGGCACCCCGTCTCCCTCTGAGAGCTCCCGCCCAGGGCTGGCCGCTGCCTGCGCGCCTCCAGCCCTGCTGGCCTGTGTGGGGCCACGTGCGGCCACGTGCGGCCAAGCCAGTCGGGGAGAGCTTCCGGAAGGGAGTGTGACCCGAGTGCCAACTAAGGCACAGGAGGACTTGGTTATATCATGGCTGAATTTCCTTCTGAAAAATGTTCTGACTCCTTCACAGTGAGCCCGGCCTTGTCCTGGCACCGTTAAGGCATTTCCCACGCACGACACGGCCACGGGAGACCAAAGGCAGAACTCTGTGTGCCGATCGCCCAAGACACACGGCTGGGTGTCGTTTGCCGGGCGCTGCACAGCCTGCATCCGCCTGGCTCCTCTGGTGTCAGCAAGGGACCTGCTCAGTGCCACCATGTGTGTGGGACAGTGGACGTCCTAACAGACACGCCAGGAATCCGTGGCCATGCCCAGCGTGAACACACACACACACTCTGACACACTCACACTCACATACACTCAGACGCACACACACTCTCTCTCACACACAGAGCTGGGGACAGGGACCTAAGGCAGGAGGAGACAAGAATCCTGCTCTGTGCCCTTGTGTGCTACTGGACACGTAATGACATTTAATAGCCTGGGGACGTCATTAGTAAACTTTAAAGTAAAGGTGAATGCCACCCTCCAAAAACATAAGAGGAAGTCAGGGTTCAAAATGCAGGGGGCGGCGTGGTATCGTGGACAGACCCGGACTCCTGAGTCAGAGTTGGCCATGAACCCCGCACGTGCGGGATCGCGTCACAGCACCCTGGGGACAGGCAGAGTCCCCACACTGGGCGTGGGATAACCAGCCGCCTCCCGCATCAGGTAGGAGCAACAGGCCCTGGTCCAGGCCTGTCCTGAGCCCTTGGTGGTGTCACGTCGCTAAGTCCTCAGGAAACGTGAGCAAGATTCTACCGCAGCTGTTGTCTCACCGGACACACCTGGAGACCCAGGCCCAGGGCAGGGACCCGTCCAGCGTCAGCCGGGCCAGGATGTGAAGCGGGGGTCGGGCCCTGCAGGGGTCCTGCCCGGGGGCTACCGAGATAGCGCAGGATCTTTCCCTCCCCGAAGAACCCTGACACCCCAGGCCTGGGCTGTGCCTCGGTGGGCCCCGAGTGCGTGTCTGAGTTGCAGACCCCATGAGCTGAGCTGGACTGTAGAGTGTTGAGTGCTTTCTGATTTTTCAGTCGGCTCTCAGAGTGCCCGCCACATGCGGTGAGGGCCAACCAGGGGGCAGGGTGTGCAGCGCTGGGGGCTTTCCTGGGCTTTCTAGCTGGGGTGGCCGGCAGGGATCCCGGGAGGGAAAGGCGCGTCCAGGCCGGAAAGCCCAGGAAACTCACTCCGCCTGCATGCTCCAGGCCCTGCATGCGCGTCCCCGTGGCCCCGAGCCTGCCACGTGTGTAACTTCTCCCGCCTTCCTTGCAGATCTACCCGGACGAAAGCCATTACTTCCACAGCGCCGCCCTCAAGCAGCACCTGTACCGCTCCATCATCGGCTTCTTCGCCGAGTGCTTCAGGATTCAGGACAAACTGCCCACAGTCACGACGAAAGAGGACGAGGAGGACGACTAGGCCGGCCGCTCCCCGCACAGACGTGGCTCTGTCTGCCACTGTAGCGACCGCGGCATTTCCCCACCTCCTTCCTGCAGACGCGCGGGCGGGCCACGTCCCACAGCATGTGTGTCTTGGTACTGAAGGCAGCTTCGCTCGGGAAACGGGCTCCTTCCCGGTGGCTGCCACTCTCCACGGCGCCTGGAGCGACTCCACGGCGGCCGCAGCAGCCTCGTCCTGCCCCGGAGCCACCGCACGTCCCATGGCCCTCCCCGAGGCACACAGCCACGGACGCTGGCGGAGAGGGCTCGGCCGTGCTGAGCTGTGAGAAAGCGGCCCCCAGACCCACACTGTGGGCAGTCGCGTTGGCCGCACCCTCTGTGTCAGGGTCCTGTGTTCACGTCCGCAGCGTCACGTCCGTGTGTGCAGCAGTGCCGTGGAAACAGCGGGAACGACAGTCACAGCACAATCGTTCAGCGTCTGCGTCCGTAGATCGCGTGCTCCGCTCTGTCCGTAGGAGACTCGGCATCGTAAGGGGCTACACTGAGAAAACAGACCCTTTTCTGTACAGTTTCACCGTAGCTGCGCTCTTGGTTAACCTTATAGGATTAATTCGTATTTTTCTATGGTTTTAACCCGGCGCTTCCCCGTCTCCGGTCATGGGGTTGTTTTGCTGTGCTTTGCTTTGTTTTGTTTTTCGCTGCCCTTTCTTCAGTCGACGTGTAGACTACGCGTGTTTGGATGAAGAAACAGGTCGGAAGTGACTGCTCCCCGCTCACAGTTCTCGTCTGTCACACTTACGGAGACATCCTGAACGCCGGGGGGACCTCCGATAGTGTTCACGCTGAGAAGATCCATGAACGACCCTCCCCGCCGCGCCGCGCTGGGACTTGCTGTAGATCCGCACTGTTTACACATGTCCTGAAAACCGTGCTGTCCTCCTGATGAAGCGCCGAGGCTTCCGTATGGCATTTGGCTGCAAAACATAAGACAAAGCGCTTACCCCACCCCAGGCCCGTCGTGTGCGCGGGTCTCTGGGGTCCCGAAGGTCAGCGTGGGAATGTGCCGGCACCCTCTCCTGTCTCGGGTGGCGCTGCCACCCTCCCGCTGCCAGCGGTAGGTCAATGTGCTACGTTAGCCTTGCAAGACGCACTCTGACCACGCGTGCAGCGGGTGTCCCCAGTGTAAATTTCATGCCATTGTACATAGAGAAAGGAATGTATGTCAGGATCTGTGCAGTCGCCCCGCCGCCCCGGCACGCACCGTGCTGCGCTTGCATGCTGACACTGGCCGACCCGGACTCCAGACGTGCTAGTTCGAAATATATCAATTACTGTCATTTCCTTTTGAGCTTGTTGCCAACCTGAATGTCAGTGCTGACTTCTCCAGCTTCCGGTCCTGCTGGGGGTGCCCTTCACATCCCGCCAGCAGAGGACATGCGTCTATGTCGCTTTTTGGTGTTTGGGGTTTTGGTTTCATCTACACGAGCTTCGAAGGTCAGTTGCGGTCAGGTTGAACCGAAGATCCCCGTGGCGGGATGGGTCAAAGGTGGTGCGTGCTGGCGGACAGGACGATCTGAATGCTACGCGACTGTGCATTTGCTACGTCAGTGGGCTTGACCGATGCAAGGTCTGCGGCGGGGAAGCCAGCTCAGGCCACGAGATCCGGTCGGAGGGAAGTGGGGACGTGGCATGGTAGTGTTTGTTCGCCCGTGGAATAAAACATTATTTTACCACTCGGACTGCTCTTTCCTCACTCATCCTCCTTGTCTCACCCCAGAGAGGGTGCAAGGCTCCAAGGAGGTTTCAAGGAACTCATCCAGCCCCACCAAGATGGATACATTCCCTGAGAGCCCGGGGAGCGTCAGGTGAAGACCCGGGACGGCAGCAGTGTTGATAAGAAGGGTAGGCCCAGCAGGGAAATGTACCGAAGTCCCAAATCCATCAGAGAAAATGACTCTGAACTGTGCTTTGAAAGTTTTAGGGTAGAGACACGAGCTGGTCCCTAATACTAAGAGAGAAAGTGATCTCAGTTGAAACCATAGCGTTGCCCACTAGAAAATGTTAGAGAAATTTCTCCTTCTGTTGGAAACTCATCCATTTATTGCGTTGTTGTTAATTCCGTGTCTGGTGGAAGCATGGCCCGGACTGAACATGGGGCGCTGATTAAACAAACACATCCAAATCTGTGAGCGGCTGCGGCCTCAGGCGGGGGTTGATGCAGCCATCCCGGCTGAATTAGTTGACTCTTGTCACCCTTGTTGATTAAAAACCAAAAGCAGGAGATTTTCTAAAAACCAGAAGCAGCGAAGCCATCTAAGTCCAACACGCTCATTTCCCCAAACCGTCGCCTGAGCCCCCGGCCCTCTCCCCCACCTCGGCCAAGCAAGAAGCGAGCCCCACCATCCACCCTCCTGCTGCTGGGTTGAATCCTTTCCTCCCGGGCAGGGCTTGATTTGTGGGTAGGAGCTGCTGGTTGTCACAAGAAGGCACACTTTCCCACTCTAGAAACCCCGGGTGTGGGATGACAAGATAGGACTGGCCCCGAGAACAGACCTTGGCTGCCGCCACCGGGGACGACCCCAGTTCCCCAACCCCAGACTGGCCAGGGGAGGCTGCGGTGGGCCCTCGCCAGGCCTCCCACGGCTGCCGCTGCCGCGGCTTGTGTGCGGCCGGAGCTCCCTGCCTTCCCTGTGTGCTCAGGATGAGTATGTATGACACAGTCGAGCTTTATTTTTTATTTCCGTTTTAAATGAGTTTTTGAAATGTTTTACTAATCAACTTTCAACGGTGTAGCTGTCAACTCCTGAAGCACCTCTAAAGTCCCAGCACCCAGACACCTGGGCTGTCTGTCCGTGGCGTCTCCTGGGACGTGGGCCATGGCGTTCACAAAGGCAGGTGTGGAGGGCACCCTATCCCCCCGGCCTGAAAATATGCTGCTTCCCCTCCTGCCTGACCTGACAGTCCCAGAGCAATGGTTTCTTAGAGGGTCGATTGCCTTCGGGGACCCCGTATGAAAGACCCCGGTGTTACAGGAGCACAGAGGGACATTTTCGGAGAGGCTCCCCGGCCCCCTCCTGCAGAGCACGTGGGTGTGAGTTGCTGGGGTTCTCCCAAGAGGAGCAAACGGGAGCCCAGTGGATAAGGACCAGGCCATAAGTTGAAGCAGAGCTCTGCCCCACAGCCTGCAGCAACCAGCCCAAAGCCAGGCCCCAACCCCTGCAGCAGCTGGCCCCAAACGGTCAGGACTTGAGCACTCACTGCCAGCTTCCCTAATCTGGGGTCCTTTTCCAACTTAGGACCAGCTGGGAAAACTCAAATACAAGCCCCTAACCGATCTCACAGGACGCCCGGCTTCTGGCGCCACCTCCAGCCAGGGCGCACCTGGGCCTCCCCTCCCTGCAGCTCGGAGCCCCCCACGCCCTCGCCTGCCTTGGAGTCTCCGCCAAACGCGAGTGGCGGTAGCCAGCCCCTTGCCGGAGTGAGCTCTCCTTTTGGTGTCTTAGCTCAGCTGCTCTGACAGAGCCCCGCAGACCGCGGCCTACACAGCAGAACTCACTTCTCATAGTTCGGAAGCCGGAAGTCTGAGCTCGCGGAGCCAGCTGATTCGGTTTCCCGGTGAGAGTTCTCCGCCAGGTTTGCAGACGAGCACCTTCTCGCTGTGCACCCACTGGGCAGGGTGAGAGCGAGAGAGAGAGCTCTCTGGCGTCTCTTCTCACGAGGGCACTAATCCCATCGCGGGGGCAGCACCCTCATGACCTCGTCCAACCCCAGTCACCTCCCACAGGCCCCGCCTCCAGATACCGACCAGCCAGGGCAGGGCTCCAACAGTGAGTTTGGAGGACGCCACCTTCGCCCCGTAACAGGTAGGCTGTATTTTCACACTGGCATTCTGGAGAGAGAATGAGTGTTGCTGTTTCCAGAGAACAGCTGCTGAGGGTTCTGTGGGGACGCTGGGCCAGGGGCCAGAGGAAGAGGAGGAGGGTTGGGCCTGGCTCACCCAGGCCCGGGAGTCTAGCTGGTCAGCCTGCTGGCAGCTGCTCCTGTCTGCACGGGGTCCCTTCGGCAAACCGCAAGCTCCGGCACTGACGCTGCCCAGCTCAGGAACGCGAAGCCTTGAGAAGGCGCGGGAGTTGCCGAGAAGCACACAGGACGGTGGTCACGGCCTCACGGCACTCCCCGCCCCCTCCACCCGTTTCCTGCTGTGTTTTCTTTAATGACAAGCTCACAAGCCCTGTCCTTGGGGCCCCGGCAGTAACCAGCCGCCCCTCTCAGCAGAGTGGGGCTAGGGGTGTCTAGCGTGTTCCCTCGGGGGCTCTCCAGCCCCCCTGTGTGCACAGCCCAACACAGTTTCAGCCAGCACGGAGCCAGGCGCGGCGGGTGCGGGCGTCAGCATCCAGACTCTGAGCAAATGACAGGTCCCCAGACCCTTCCGATCTTTGTCCAGGAGGGGGTCTCTTCCAGAAACCTCCCACTGATCGGCTTACCAGGCATCATGTGAGCTGGCGTGAGGAAGATCCTTGCTGATTCACGAGTGTAGGGAGGAGAATAAACAAACAGGAGGGCTGGACAGTTGTAACTCCCAGGCCCAGGGCACAGACACTGCGGTGTGCGTCGGTTCCACTGGGGCACTTTGTAAAACTAGGCCGTGGGCCCCGGAGAGGGACACACAGACACCACACGTCCAAGCACACACGTGCACACACACCACTTTGGGAAGCACCACCCTGTATTCTGCGGCTCCGTTGGAGCCTGTCTTCTCTTCCTGCGCCACAAAACCTGAGCAGTGTCCCTAAGGCTACCCGCCTAGTGCTTGGCCCCACGATATCCGGAACCCTGGGCGACGATTGATTGCAGCACACAAGCCCCCTGGAAAACCGCGTTTCAGACCGCGCCAGAGAAGGGTCTGTCCCGACTCTCTGCCATGTTCCCGCCTGCCAGTCCCGGCTCCGACGAGGCTCTAACTGCTCTTCCTGCCCCCGCCCTGCCCCTTCAAAGCCCCTTCGCCTCCAGATACCAGGTTTGTTCTCCACGGGATGAAAACAGAGGCCAGGACCAAGCACTTCTCAGGGGCTTCCCGCCGCCCTGCGGACCAGCGTCCACGCTCCTTAAAACATGACTTGCGATGCGCCGATGATCAGACCCCGGTTTGTAATTGCAAATCTACCTCCCGTTCTGCCTGTGTGCACCCTGCCGGGCCCCAGGCAGCATCATCCCAGTGAGCGTTGTGTGTAACAGAGTCGTTAAGTAGCCACTCGCCAGGACATCAAACCCCCTGAGACTGCTGTTTCGTCAAGACAAGCTCATTATCACAGCAGCTAACCAAAATAGTGTGTAATGTGAAAGAAGAAATGAACGCATGAGTGAAGGTCACGGGTCCTCTCCAAGGAGCGCAGGAAGCTGCCCCGCCTGTCTTTGCCCCTGCAAGAGCATGCGCCCCTCGAACTCAGGGACAAGTTTTGTCCATATGCAGATTCCCCCAAGTAACCAAAGTAACACTTCCACTAAGGAACGCTCAACATACATTGAATAAAAAACAGGCAAAAGGCAAGCGTGCCTTGTATGTACAGGAGTCCACAGAGTGGTCTGGGGTGGGGACCAAGGGATCTGCGGTGAGACGGGGGTCTGCAGTGGGGAGAGGAAGGTCATGTGTGTCGGAATCAGGTGGCCCCAGGTGCCCAGGGAGGACGCCGTCAGGATCCCTCAGAGTGATGCCGCGGCAGAGGAAGAGCAGCCGGGTCTGGACGAACCGTGTTGGGGAAACACCAAGTTCACGGCCAGAGGGGAAGAGGCGGGTCCGCTGTGTGAGGACAGCACGGTCCCACGGGCGGCAGGAGGCAGGTGGGTCCCGCTGGCCATCCCAGGAGCAGGCCTGGTGAGAGCGTGCTTTGAGGATGCACCAGGCTGGCCCAGAAGTTCGTGGAATCATTTCGGAATGATTGGATTACATAGAACGCAAAACAAGGCATTTTACGTAAAATATGCAAATGTGCACTCATCACCAGCGTCTCCGTGAGGTCACCGAGCAGAGTTCTGTTATCTTTCATGCGTAAACCCCACGCATCACAGACCACCTGGAGTATAAAAAATTAAACTGGACAAGTGGAGCAGAGACCAGAAGACATCATGTAGCCATATGAACAGAAACGCTTTCGAGTTTCACGTTTGTTCCCGTCACTTACAGTTGTGCCCACAGCTTAGTAACGTTGCTTTCTAGCAGTTCACCTTGTCGAACCCTTCGCAATCACTCTACCTCATTTTTGTAGGAGCGACGCCGTGTGGTTTCCACACTCACCGTCCACCAGTGCCAGGAGGATCTGGTTAAGTCAGGCTTGGCAGACACTGTCGTGCTCCACCCGGGGCCCCTCCTCAGAGCCGCGGTCCAACCTGGCTCCTTTGGGCCGGGGGGACCTGCCTGGTCCGAGGTCACAGCCCTCCCAGGAGGAGTCACATGGCCAAGGACTGTGTGACGTGGGGAACTGAGGCCCGGGCCCTTTCCCTCAATTTAAGACAAGAACAAAGTTGTCCCAGCCGCAGAGCTCCCGGGGAGACAGGCCAAGGCTGCAGCTCAAGGGCTGCACCCTTTGCCGGCAGGTGCGTCGCCCCAGGGGACCCCCCCCCCAAACCCTGCCCCAATGTCCGTCTCGGGGGCTATCTCTCGGGGTCCTGACCTGAGCTGTGCGCAGAGTAAGATGTCGGCTGGAGAGGCAACAGGGCAAAGCAGGCCTGGGCGCAAGGCCACAAGACTCGGCTGTGCTCCCGTGGGGGGCGCAGCTTCCTGGAGGGATGTACGCAGCCCTGACGGCCCAGAGCGCCAGCGAGAGTGGTCAGCGCGCTCCACACAGGGCCGGTGCCACAGCAGGCTTGGTGCCCACTGGTCAAAGAACTGCTACCAGGCAAGCCAGACACAGCCTGCCTGGAACCTCCCCTCAAACCGCAGGGAACCCGCTGGGTGCAGCTCAGCTCCTCCCATGGCTCTGCCATGGACACCGCACACCGCTCGCTGGCCTGGTAGGACCTTTGCTTCGAAGCCCGGTGACTAATTCGGAAGGAGAGAGGGCCAACCCCTGGCTCCCTCTGCACAGAGAAGCCTCCCTCCCTCCCTCCCAGCCTTAGCCCCAAGGAGCAAAGTCCCTGCCTCTGTGGCCACGTTGGGGGCTGGGCCTCTGGCTCTGGCTTTGGTCCTCCTGGCTGATGGGTCAGCCCCACCTGTGACCTGGGCATTCATTCCATTTAACGTGGTGCATGTCAGCCCGGTGAGCACATGTGCTAGCACCTTCTGTTGGCTTCGCATTCAGTCCAGTAAACTTTTATGAGCTTCCAGTGTTTGTGAGACCTGCTCGGTGGGGAAGATGGTTGCTGACACGAGGTAGGAAGAGCCAGAGCTTCGTGGCTGTGTGGCCTGGGGTCACGTGCTGCCTACCAGCTGTGCCACACTGGGCAGGTCACGCCATTGCTCCCAGCCTCAATTTTCTCATCCATGAAATGGAACACCTACCTGTCTCTTTAGGGTGGTGTATAAGTTAAACACAGTACGATAAAGCTCTTTGTTAACTTGAGTGCTGCGCAAGTGTGGGGTGTGAAGAAGTGTCATTCACAGCAGAGTTAGGAAGGGACGATGCCAGTGCCTTGTGTGAATTACTTTTCTGGCAGTGAAAATGGGCTCACACGAACATGGCCACACGCTTGTCTTTGGAACACGGACCGGTTCCATGCCCGAGGCTGCAAGCATGCACGGCGGGTGCCGGCCCCAATCACACCTTCTCACGATGTCCATGGGTCTGAGGTCCCTCAGGTCCCCGCACCGCTGGTGTGCCCAGGAAGCGACTTCTGAGAGACTTCAGCCCCCAGGTCTGACACCGGGACAAGACGAAGTGAGCGTGAGAAGAACCCAGGCAGCGGCCGCCTGGCAGGAAGCCTGGGCCGCGACATCCATTCTAGTTGGAACACTTGCCTGCCATAGCCCGGTTTCTGCTGTGTGTGGTCTGATTTCTCACACCACGCCTCGAGGCAAGGGCTTTAATTTGGAGCTTGGACCATTAGGGAGCCTCAGTGGGTCTACAAGCCCTAAAACTGCATGCAAAAGCTGCGTGTCCCTGCGTGTCCCTGTCCCTAGGGCCATCCTCCTGGCACCAAGAATTGCCATCTGGAAACCAAAGGTCATTCGTGCTGAGGGCTTTGCACCTTGTGAACTGAACTCCCTCAAAAACCTCTCTCTGCGCAGCGGCGCCTGGCCTGACAGTCACTGAGGCCCCTGCAGACTGCGGGAGACTCTCAGTAGCTCACGTCCTCTCTGGAGAAGGGCTCTAAGGAACTTGCCTTCCTCACAGCCGGCAGGCAGCACACGCTCAGCCATGACTTTGGCCTAAGGAGAACACACGCGCTGCATTTTCCAGTTGTATTTCTACTGACATCTCGACAAGGCCCTGGGGAGGAAGCGAGGCAGGTAACAAAACTAGTCCAATTCTACAGATAAGAAAAATGGTGCAGGAAGTTTAAATGATTTGCCAGAGGACACACACGTCGTAGTTTGTAGCTGAACCCGCTCTAGAAGGCAGTTTCCCCAACCCCCAGCCAAAGGCTTTCCCATTGTGGGGTGGAGGACATTTCCTGCTTTGCAAATCAATTATTCCAGTGGAGGAAAGACCCCCTCGGGGGACCCAGGCAAGTCTGCGGCCTGAGTTCTGCTGGCCAACGTGGCTGGGACCGGGCCCTGCGCAGGGCTCCAGAGGTGGGGCGCTGCCACGTGTGTCTGGAGGGGGCGGACGCCACAGGGAGGACACCCGACCTGAGTCAGCCACACCAACGATCTGCTCCCAGCTGGGATGGAGCCTCCGACTCCAGACACACTGGGCGAGGAATCTTCAGAAGGCCAAGTCCTAAATTAGGATTGTCGTGGGCAAAGTCAGCAACACATAGGTTCTTGTCATTAATGAAACCCCATTTTCACCCAAAGGCTGACGAGGTCAGGGAAACAGGACACCTACTACATTTGGTCTAGCTGGATTCTTTGCCAGTGTTCTCCATGCGTGACAGTGGTATTTTTAAAACAAATATATAACTATGGTGAATTCATTAAGTAGTAGAGAAACAGGCTCCAAGAATGTCTCCAAATTCTGGTTTTTTTGTTTTTTTTTTTTTTTTTTTTTGAGACACAGTCTTGCTTTGTTGCCTGGGCTAGAGTGAGTGCCATGGTGTCAGCCTAGCTCACAGCAACCTCAAACTCCTGGGCTCAAGCAATCCTCCTGCCTCAGCCTCCCGAGTAGCTGGGACTACAGGCATGCGCCACCATGCCCGGGTAATTTTTTCTATATATATATTTTTAGTTGTCCAGATAATTTCTTTCTATTTTTTAGTAGAGACGGGGTCTCACTCTTGCTCAGGCTGGTCTCAAACTCCTGACCTTGAGGGATCCACCCGTCTCGGCCTCCGAGAGTGCTAGGATAACAGGCGCGAGCCACTGCGCCTGGCCCAAATTCTGGTTTTGAACACACCAACGTTGTTGGAGTTCTATGGCTCAGATTATATTAATATTAGCAGATGTGTGGTTTTCTAAATTACCATTTTCCATGAAAATCTTAATATTGATCCGGAAGTCCGAATGATCAGTCACTGAACGGGATGTCTACTTGCTCGAGGGAAGGCAGCAGAACCAAGTCATTGCCGAGTTCTCTGCTTTGCTCCAGCAACGCCAGACCTGGATGGCATGGGCTGGACCTGGATGACCTTCCGTGTAGAGCACCTGACATAAGGGACTGACATAAGGGACCTTAGGAAAAGGTTCCATCGATCGTACCACAGGCCCCGATGCTTGCATGATTGACAGAGAACACCCAGCCAGGCAAGGGCGCGTCCTTTACCATCAGCCCCGGCCAGAGGACCCAGGGACTTCACAAAGAGCAGGACTGCACCAGTTCGACACGGCTGTCTCACCAGGCCCCGTCCTGCTGCCACTCGTGGTCGGTGTCTGGCAAAATCAGCCACGGGCTGATCTGCCCAAAGCAGGGGCTCTGCCCCACAAGACGTGGCGCCCGTCTGGGTCAGGCCAGGACGCCCTCCTCGTCCACGTCGCTCTCCTTGGACTGGCTCCTGAGCCCTTTCCCAGCCCCTGTCTCTGGACGTCACCTGTTACCCTGATGTGAACATTCTAATCTATAACCCGTATCTGTTGATTAAGTCTTTGCGATGTTGACCGACTCGTGGAGCGGCTCGAGCCTGAGTGAATGCGCAGTGCTCGGGAGAACAGCCCCCCTTGGACCCCCATGGAGCTCGTGGCGGCTATGATCGAAACATCAATAAATCTGACCTGTGGACAGACACAACCGTGCGAGGACCTGGTTATGTCTGACCTTGCACCACTCACGCCATCTTCTCAGTGGCATGCTGGGAAACTGCCTTTCTAAAAGAAAGAAAAAAGGAAACCCCAATGCGTGGCGTATGCCACTTTCCGTGGTGTAAATATTTCCACTGGGGCCAACTTCAAACGGCCGGCCTGGCACCACCGAACGAGCAGTCGGAAGCCGTGTGCGAAACCCCTCTGCACGCACTCCTGTTGGGGGCGTGGGCGCCTCCAGCAGCTTCCCGGCAACTTCGCGCCCACACGGTGGGTCCCTTAGCCTGTGGGACAGGGCTTCTAGAATGGAAAGAGGATGTCAGCTGGGGGAGCTGGGGTGTGGGAGGAACTGGGGTGCTGACGCCCCTCGTTTTCACTCCCCGAGGCCGCCCGCCCAGCACGGCTCCAGGGGCGGGCGTGGGGGAGAGAACGGACGGCCTTTTAGGGACTGGAGCGCACGCGAGTTTCACTGAGCTCAGTCACAGGCAGAGGCCGTCTGGGGAGCACAGTGGGAGTAAAATGCGTGGATCCGAGACTCCGAGACTCCAGGGGTAACAAGGCTCATGCCGCCCGCCGCGCAGGCTCGTGCATAATTTATCGGGCTCCATAAATATCGGAACACACCACAGCTGTCAGCGCTTCCGCACAAGCCCAGCAATGTTCCCTCAGTTATTCGGTCCCCATGCAGGCACTAGTCAACTCTTCAGTTACATTTCTATAAAGTATCAACCGCAGCACAGTCGCAGGGCTTAGCCGGGGCCTGGAAAGCTGACTTTCTCTCCTCCCCGTCCCCTCCCCCTCCCCCCCATCTCTCCCCGCAACAGGGGCCACGGGTCACACCTGGCTGGGGGCGCGGGGGGGGAGCCGGGCAGGGGTGGGTCTAAGCGCCTGGCAGGGGTGGAGGCAGGGGGTGGAGGGCGGGGCTCTGTGGGGACCTCCTGGAGCTGGGTGTGGTGTGGGAGCTGGTCCCACCACCTACCAGCTGGGGGGCCCTAGGGAGTCCTTCCTCCTTCTGAACTTGCGTCCACTACGTGATTTATAAAAGCGAGTGCGGCAGGTGAGCTGGTTCTGGGGCTGCCGTAGCAAAGGCCCGCACACGCGGAGACGGATGGTGTCCCTCTGAGGCTGAGGTGGGGCAGGCCCCTCGCCCTCCTCCGGGGGGCTGGGAAGTGCCTGTCCCTGTGCAGGTGGCCCCGGCGTGTGCTGTGCCGCCCCACTCTGCCCCAGCGGCCCCCCGAGGGCCTGGCTACCTTCGTCCACACTCCCCCTTTGCAAGGACGCCAGGCCCCTTGGATCAGCGCCCCATGCTGACGGCACCTCCGTCACTCCGTGCAGGCCCTGTCTTCACGGAGGGTCACGGTCGGAGGTGCGCCGGGTTAGGACTTCGACAGGGTTTCCTACCAGGGATTAAATGTGGGAGCGTGGGAGGAGGGAGGGAGCGCCGCGGCTGGGAGGATGGTCCCAAAGAAAGAGTCCTCCCCGCAGGGCGGGGGTCCGACCCTGAGCTAGCCCTGACCCCTGCTCTGCCCAAGAGGTAGGTGGCCCCGTGGGTGAACTTGAGCGGGGCCGCGCCGTGTCCTGGGCACTCCTGAGAAAGGACCCCCGGACGCGACAGGGCTCTGCCCCTCCTGCCGTCGGCCGCACTGCCGGCCAGACCTCCCAGGCCGGCCGTGTGGGCTGTGCCGCGCTGACCCCTGCAGAGCCTGGGCTCACTGTCCATGCCCCAGAGGGCGATCTGGTTACAGAGAGGAAACAAAAATAACGCCCCCTGTGGGGTTGTCCTTGGGTTTATGAGAAAGTGGGACACTGTAAACCGTGAACTCCTTCAGGGGGTCCCGGAGGCCGAGCCGGCAGGCAGGAGGAGCCCATCTCAGGAGGGCCCAGTGGGAGCTGGGCGGGGTGGGGGGCGAGGTCCTGGGGGATCCTGGGCTCAGAAGCTGCCAGAGACGGGTCAGTGAGGCCTGGTGGGGCCGAAACCAGGAAGGAGGGGAAACCTCTCATCTCTGACTCTGCGGGACAGGCGCCCTGGCCACGGCAGGGCCACGTGGCTCCCAGCCCCTGCCTCAATGCCCCCTCCTGTGCTACACCCTGTGCCCAAAGCCCCAGTGTCACCCATGTCACGGCCAGCTTTGCCCTTGGTGACACCCTTCCACCCCATGCCCTGTTCTTTCTGGCCATGACCTCTGCCCTCCAAAGTGACCACTGGCTACTCTAACCTTTGAGTGCACGTTCGGGGGACGGAAGGCAGCTGGTGTCGTGCTTCTCACACTGCTGCTGTGGCTACAAGGACAATTCAGAATAGAGAAACAGGCCCCGGGAAGGTCGGCTTGGCTCGGCCACAGCACATGGCGAACGTGATTCTAGATGTTTCTGGGAAGGTGTTTTTTAGATGAGGCTAACATTGAAACAGGGGACTTTGAGGAAAGCAGACGACCCCCATGGTGTGGGCCTCGTCCAGCGGGCTGAGGGGCAGAGACTGACTCCCCGAGGGAGACCCCTGCCAGCCGCAGCCTGTGGACCAGGCCGCAGTGTCCCCCTGGGGGCTGCTCGGACTCAAGACTGCACGGCCGCGGGACCCGTTCCCCAGAAGGAGCCCCTCTCGCTCACATCTGTCCCTGCGGCCACTGGCTCGGCTCCCAGAGGACCCCAGGCAACAGCCCACCTTTCTGTCCTGCAGGAGGCGAGATGTGGAGCAAACCCATCGTCACCTGCCCTCCCTGACAGGCAGGACAGCGGAGGGAGGGTGGGGTGTGGGGCCACCCTGGAAGCCTGGGAGGTCTGGTTTCCTGGTTGGCACCCCCTCCTCTGCAAGCCGGCCTGCAGTGGGAGGCTGTGCCCGGCCCTCCCTGGGCCGCTGGGCCGCTGTCAGGCTGTTCCCGCATCCACGGCTGCCCTGTCCCTCCTGCCCTCCCCCGCCCACGCCAGCGCCCTGCGGAGGCTCCAGCTACTACGGAGCTGTCTCCCCTGAGGGGGCTCTGACCCTCTCCAGCCTGGAAACCCAGCCTCCAAGGCCTCGTCTGGGAAAGCGAGGAATTTCACTGGAAAAGTGATTTTCAAACCCAGTATCTAGCCCCGCTGGTGGCCCCGGGAGGGCTGAGTCTCAGGTAGTTGTGACTTACTAGGCTTCAAGTGCAGGGAAGTAGTGTGCTGTCTGGCGTGACCGTGGACCCCTCCAGTTTCATAGCGTCACTGTCCCCTGCCCTTCAGCACACCCCGGAGGGGAAGAGAGGTGAGTCGTGTATGGAGCGTGGCGGGAACCACGCAGGGTCACGGCGGCCCTCGGTGCGGGTCCTGTTCTTCGTTCGTGGTGGTCCTGTGCGCCTCGGTTACTTCTCTTCCTAGAAAAGAGCACGAAGCCTCAGGTACGAGTCATCACGGTGGCTCATCCAAGCGTGCCCCAATTGACAAGCGGCGGGAGATGGTGGCCAACATCCTAGAAGATTCTAGAGCATATGCCGGGTGCAGATGTGCCTTATTCTTTGCGTGCATTAACTCTTTGGTCCTCTCAGCCCTGGGGGAGGATTTTATTCCTGCCATTTTGTGGGTGAGGGTAAAGGCGGGGACGGAGACGGCCCTGAGATCCTGGGGGCTCCCCGGACATCGTCACGCAGCCACGCCCACGGCGAGCAAGGGGCAGCTTTGTGACTGCGGAGTCAGCGCCGCGGCTACACGGATGCCCGGTCGTCAGTGCAGACTGCCTGGAGGGTGCAAGTCAGCGACAGAGGCAGGAGGATGTCACTCTTCCCGTGGGTCGCTCGTGCCTGGAAGACCGAGAGTCTGAAGAAGAACAGGAGCCCACGCTTCAGTCGGGAGGACTCGTGCAGACAGTCGGAAGAAGCCGTTCACCGCCTCCTGCTACGCTAAGTGATCACCGCCAGATCGTTAGCCACCCGACAGCGGGGAGAAGACGGGGCAGAATCGAAGAGCAGAAAGACTGGAAGCCGACATGCTGGAAGTCGCTCGCGGTTAAGGATCCGCCAGGCCCGAAGCGCAAGGCTCTGAAAGGAAATGGGATGCTGGTGGCCGTGAACATTCCTGCAGGTGACAGCGTTTGGTTTGCTCAATAACTGCTCTTTGAGCAGGTTCTACTCCCTGGCTAGACTGAAGTCTCCCTGTGCCCCAGAAACAGCGTCTTGTGTGATTCTCACACGGAAGGTTGTGCACCCCGTCTTGTCCCTAACCAGCCGTGTGCCAAAGCACGGTGACCACTGATAAATAGCCTGCCATGTGGCGGCAGGCCCCAAATTCACCAGCGACCAGCCACTCACCTGCTTCCCTGGCACAGACCTGCAGCTGATGGCTCCACCCTCCACACGCATCACAGGAGTGCAGGTCGGTGGCCACAAGGAGTTGGTCCCTGTTAACAAAGAGTGAAGGTGACCAGACGCTGGCAAGTGTGAGCTTCCCTCCGCCCCCTGACAAGGGGCCAGGAGAGCTTCGCCAAGACCTCGAGTCTGAGCCTTTGAGGTGAGGCCTTTCCAAGCCTCAGGGGAGCAGAAAGTAGGAGGAAAAAATTTAAATCCCCAAGCTGGAGGAAAGTGGGTTTGCCACGAAAAACCCCTCCAAGACTATGCTTCCAACGCCCCCCTAGTCTGTGACAGCAGAGACGTTTCTGTCTGGCTTCCCTTGGCACTGGACACACAAGGTCTCAGGAGAAGCCAAACTGAGCTCCACCCCAGAAATAGAGAACTGGGCCAGGCGGGGGGCTCACGCCTGTGATCCCAGCACTCTGGGAGGCCGATCGGGAGGATCATTTGAGACCAGAAGTTTGCAACCAGCCTGAGCAAGAGCAAGACCCCGTCTCTACTAAAAATAGAAAAATCAGCCGGGCATGGTAGTCCCAGGTACTGGGGAGGCTGAGGCAGGAGGATTGCTTGAGCCTAGGAGTTGGAGGCTGCAGTGAGCTATGATGACACCACTGCACTCTAGCTGGGGTGACAGAGTGAGACCCTGTCTCAAAAAAAAAAAAAAAAAAGGAAAGGAAAGAAAAAAAGTAAAAGAAAAACGAAAGAGAAAGAAAGAAATACAAAACTGGCAGCTAGACAGGTGTCAACTGCCAGGAGGATGGCAATGTTGTTTGGTCAAGCACCAATGACAATTAAAAACCGGCTTTCGAATCTGTCAGCTGGTACAAATTGTTTTTTGGCAACAACAGACACAGGACAAACTCCAACAGCCGTGGGAAGGATTTCTGAGCAGGAGGGTGGAGCCGGAAAGCGTTTGGCAAGTGTGGGTCGCTCCCAAACCCCTGTTAATCCTGCAGCTCTTCCTCCTTGGCCTGCGTGGCCGTCCCCTCCACCTTCTTGTAGCGTCTTCCCCGACGTGCGGTTCCACCTGCCAATGCGTTTTTCCTGGACAGTTCTTTGGGAAAACATTTCTGGGTACTAGGGTATCTCTTCCCAGTTATTCAGAAACCAGCTCTGAGACCTTGGAGAGGTCACTGGAACCTCTGGGCTTCAGTCAGTGGGAGATGAGGTGGGCGGCTGCAGGGTTCCCAAGGGGCCGACTCTGTGAGACCTGAGCCAGGGGCGTGGCCTGGGGGTGGGGGAGGTGCAGGTCCCCAAGCAGCAGGAACTCACCTTTGGCCTCTGCAGTCAGAGGGCAGAGCTCTGCGGGACTGTCGCGCAGCCAGCAGCCTGAGCCTGCCCAGGAGCTTCTCGGGAGTGCAGCGTGCCCGGCCGGCCATGGACGCGCTTGAACTGGACGCCTGGGGACCTGCTCAGGCCAGCGCTGGGCTCCCCGGGGCCTCCAGGCTGTCATCTGATGGCCACCAGCAGATGGCAGCAAAGGCCAGGCTCTGGCCGGGATCTCCGGGACCACAGGCCCTGGGCGCGGCCACCAGCTGGGCTGGTCCTGGTGCCAGGAGCAAGGTCTGGAGCCCACGGTGGGAGGCGCCCCATGACGGGTGACGGCGAGGTGCAGAAGGCACCTGAGGAGCCCCAGACGGGGATGAAGACACTTCTCGCACTAACGCGGCGCAAAGGGACCAGGAATCAACCCGGGAGCAGGAGAGAGGACCGGGCAGTCGCAGACGAGGGAGCATGTGGACAGGCATCGAGGGACAGGGCACCAGTGAGAGGGCGGCAGCAGCCACAGAAATCAAGACGGAGGCCCGAAAGTCTGACGGCCGCGTCCAGGGTGGCCAGTGACGGATGGGGCCAGGCTCGGGTGCAGCGCGGGGGAACGGGGTGCGGGGCCCAGGGTCCCAGCCCTCCCAGCTCAGCCCAGAAGAATCCAGGAGGGCAGAAACTCTAGTCTGTCTGGGTCGCTGTGATATTCCCAGACACAAAAGCAGTGCTTAAGAATTACGTGACGACCCCACGGCGCACGTAGAAAGGATGGTGTCTGTGTAGCACGCTCAGGCGACATGCGAGTCAGCCCGAGCCCACCGCAGCCCCCAAGGGTCCCGTCCGCGCCCTGCCAGCCCCAGCCACCTCCTCCGGCAGCTTCCAGAGCTGCAGCTATTGCAAGAAACCAGACAGACTGAGTCCCCACTGGGGCACGGGGGCCAGAGGACAGGACAGGCAGGTGGGCGTGGCAGGTGGCC
Organism: Indri indri; assembly: GCA_004363605.1. NCBI lineage: Eukaryota > Metazoa > Chordata > Mammalia > Primates > Indriidae > Indri > Indri indri. Next base: position 29,843 of record RJWJ010000838.1, read on the forward strand.
GCAGGCCACACCCACTGTCTCACTCTGGCGGCCACCGCCGAGCACGGCGGATGGGTGGCTTCACGCTCACAGCTCTAGAGGCCAGAAGTCCAAGATGTGGGCAGGGCTGGTTCCCCCGAGGCCTCTCTTCCTTGGCTTGCAGATGCCGTCTTCTCCCCATATCCTCATAGGGTGGTCCCTGTGTGTGTGTCTGTGTCCTCATTTCCTCTTCTCCTGGGAACACGAGTCGTGTTGGATCGCAGCCCACGCACATGCCCTCACTGTAACTCGGTCATCTCTTTAACGATCCCGTCTCCAAATGCGGCCACACTCTGAGGTCCTGGGGGTTCGGGTGGCAACACATGAATCTACGGACACAGGTCAGCCCGTAACAGTCACATGGATTTGCTCAGGACGCGGTTGGCTGAGTCGGAGACACCTGAGGACCCACACAGCGCTGCGGTTTCGGGGGGCGGGGGGCCCAGGGCTGCAGGGACGGGAGCAGCTGGCACGAGCCTGTGCGGTTGAGGGTTGGAGGATGCCCGGGTCATGCAGCAGAGACGGGAAGAAGTCATGAGTGGAACCCTGAGTCTCCTTGCCCTGGAATGCCACATGAGAAGGGCTTTCTGCACGGGCTGAATCTCCTCTTTCTTTCTCATCCTCCTTAACCTCCCCCGTTGGACACTTGCTGTCGTTATTCCAGTGACCACAGGCAGCACATGTCCCAGCGTCTCTTCCCAATAGGTCACTGCACAGTGAAAGCGTCATTTCCTGTCTGCGTGGGCTGGCGGGAAGGCAGGAAGGCTGGGAGCCGGGCCTGGGGACAGATGGCCCGGGTCGGGGCGGGCCCGGCGGGTCCGGCAGGAGTGCTGGGCAGTTGCGTAAGAGCAAAGCTGTCTCGGGCACCCCAGGGGGTCCTGGCTTACGGCCCTGCGTGGCACCTGTGGAGAGATGGCTGGTGGTGGGACGTGCGTCACCAGGGCCCCTGCTGTCCTCTCTTCAGGCCCAGGAGGAGACCCCGCAGCCTCACAGCAGAGCACGGCGGCTCTGGGGCCCATGCGGGAGCCGCTCGCCTGGTCCTGGGCGAGCCCCTTAAACCTCTGTGCTCTCACTTCCTCACCTGCAGAAGTGAGGATGACGGCGGCACCTGTCCTGCACTTGCATTTAACCACGTCACCCACGGCCACAAGCGGTAACGCTGTGGGTTCCACATCTGGAATTTTAATCCTAGAGACCAGCTTTATCCTGTCTCCAAATGTGATACATGTTTCCCAAGAAACCAGGGTCCTTGCAGACCCCCCGGCAGCTGGGAACTCGCATCCCGCCCCACGCCCAAAGCCCGCCTGTCCTCTGCACAGGCCCACGTGGCCTCGGCTGGACCCAGCAGCCTGGCTGCTGCGTCTGAGGCCTGCCTACATAGTTAATGTTATTTAATTTTAATTAATTTAAATGTGAATATAAATAGCCACATGTGGTCGTCGCCTACCTTGGTGGTCAGTGGTATCGAGTGGTTAGTGGCCTGTGGTCTGATCAGCATCAGAGACCTGGAGAAGGGTGGCCCACAGGCCATGTGGCAGCGGGAGCCGGCAGGTGCTCCCAGCCTCTGCCACACTCTGGGTCTCGTCCTGTCAGAAAAGTGATAACAGTAATAAAAAAATCATGTCTGCCTCAGAGACTGGTTGTTCTCACAAAGGAGGGTTTTCCCTGGGTCATTCCCTCTGGAGCCACTGCAGCCAAAAGATGGAGTTTGTGCCATGTGAGCTCTGCAGACACCCCGCCTCGAAACGAGCTGTCCACCCCACAGCAGGCCTCCTTCTCCGTTCCCATCCCCGTGTGCCCGGTGCAAATGCAGCCGCAGTGTCATGCGGGCAGGGCAGACCCTGCCTTAGCGCCGCCTGCTTCCTGGCTGTCACGGGGCAGTCGCTGCAGGAAGCCGTGCCACAGCTTCTTGGAGTGGGGAGAGCAGCAGTGCCCACCTAGGGCACTAGTCTCACAACAACAGGAGCTAAACCGTGTGCTGTGTGTGAGTGTTTAGATCAGCACCTGATAAACGCCACGTAAGTCGCTTATTCGCCCCTCAACTTTCTGTCCATCCATCCAACCCTTAAGGGCCGAACAACTACTCCCTGTGTTTGGAAAACAGACTCGGTGGCTGGCAAGGTGGGGTGCCCGCAGTCCAGCTACTCGGGAGGCTGGGGCAGGAGGATCGCCCGGAAGTTCAAGACCAGCTTGGGCAATATAGTGAAGCCTCTCTCACAAAATAAAAAAAGGAAAATAAATAAGTCTCCATAAAAACTTTTAGTGAGGAATTTTGGTGAGAAATATCACTATTAAAAAAAGAAAAAAAAAAAGGAAACAGAACTCAAGCTCTTGCGTAAACGAAGGCAAGCTCCTTTCTAGTGAACAAACGTGGGACGTTCTGGGCTTAGGGTCCCGAGGCTCACCTGGATCGGCTGTCCTTGTTCCGTGTCACTGACGACTTCCCCACCCACCCGCCAGGGCCATGCTGGAGGCACACCCAGGGCTCCTCCCAGGAGGGGCTGACGCCCTTCGCAGCCGCGGGGTCTCGGTGGGGCGTGGGCGCGCACACCTGCAGCAAGTTTGGGAGCGCTGGAAGCAGCATTTGCTCTCATCACGTGGTTCAGGGCGCGTTTTCCAGGCTCTCCCACCCTAAATTCACCCTTCCTCCCTTCCCACACACTCACCTGGAGTCCAGCCGCTAACTCCAGCCCACTGGGGGACAGTCTACATAAATTATTTGAAATTCGGTAAGGAAGGTTTCCCTCTTGTCCCTGTAAAGGAAAATTAAAATCTCAGAACCGCCCCCCAACTCCGTATGTGGAAGGGAAGGTGAAGCCTGGGGCCGAGTCCTGCAGCGCCCCTTCCAGCTGAACAGCTGTCACTCATGTGCATCAGCCACGTCCCCACGGGAGGGTCACAGGCTGCAGGCACCTGCAAGGGCCGCCCCGAATTTCATTCACGAGGAAATTCCCAGCCGGCCTCCCAAAGCCAGGACACGCGAACTGTAACTCTGGCTCTGCAGGCTACACCTAGCTTCTCAAACTGCAGTCTGTTCCCTTCCACGCTGATGACGCCGATTACAAGTTTACCTTCCCAGGTGCAGGACACAGCTGAGACGAGATCCTTCTTCCCCCTCCCAGGGACATCTGCATAATTGATTATTATTCACTCTTTTTCTCCTCAGTCATCTCATCTCGTGTAAAAAGCAGGTTTCCTGGCCCTCAAAGGGTGTAACCATTTTGCCCCGCTGCCCGCCCGCCCTTCCGCACCGGTGCCCAGGTCCCACCTCCGGGAAAGCAGCACAGATGCGTCGTGGTTTGTTTCGCCTGGGCGGGTCCTCACACAGGCCTAGTAAAACTCCGTTGGCTGGGGTCTCTGTCACCTACTCTGGGCTGTCATCCCCACGTGCTCCTCGGCTCATTTACTTGTGTCAGTGGGACACACGTGTGTGCATTCCACGCTCCGGCTTGTACCCCAGCGCCACTTTGCTGACCTTGCTCAGCTGTTCCCGCCTGGCCACTAGTTCTGTAGCGCGGCTCCCGCGTTCCTCTGACGTGCCCCATCCTTTGTTTCCTTCCTTTCGGGACCCCAGATGTCCCGGGCTCATCTTGTATGAGATTTTAAACACATGAGTGACTACCCTGCCCCCCAAGTAAATCGAGGCCACAGCAGGGGGTACGAGCCCTGGGGGCTGCGGGAGCAGCCAGGACCGTGGCCAGACGGCCGGGCGCATCCTAATGAGAGCCGGGCGCCGCCTCCTGACACCATTTCCTCTCACAGGACGTCGCAGCTTAGACGTCACCGGAACTTGCCCTTTTGGAACGTCAGGTACCGTGGGCTCTGGGCAAACTTTCCTCCCAGGGGGGCGTCTCTGTAGGCAAAACCCTGCGCTGCCTGATTCTCTGACCCCACAGCCCTGGCCAGCGGCTGTGCCCTCAGGACATAGTCCCTGAGCTTCCTGGACGTCTCACTGGGTCCACCAGGTCCACCAACTCATCCCGCACGGTTTTCCCCTATGCTTCTTTCCGGAACAAGAGATGTTCTCACAGGCCTTTCTCTTCGGGGATTTTAACTGGGGCTGTTCCCTGAGCGCAGGTCACAGCATCTGTAAATTCCTCGGTCTGCTGGGAAACCGTAATTTAGTATTTCATGCCCTCTAACATCTCTTCAATCACAATCCGAAGGTATCTTCCAAAGAGGCTACTTTTGTTTCCTTTGCTTCATTGATCCCAAAAGCAACGGTGTTGCTAATTTTTATGGGGCTGTGAAAACAAGCAATTTTGCAACTATCTGAGGTACTTGTAGTTTAGCTATGAATTGTGCAATCTTGTAGCCAGTTCTTAACCGCTAATATTATTGTATCTAAACTCAGAAAATAACTTTGTTTCTTACTATACACAGAAAGAGACTTTCAAAAGTTCAAATGTTTCTGGGGAAAATAGACGGTGCCTGTGTGTGTGTATGTGCACAAAGGTGACAGAATAATTAATATACCATCATTCCTTCTCTGTATAATTTTTAATACAGAAAGACATTGCGCTAAGGAAGAGAAGTGTCACTGTGAACAAATCCAAAGCTGGATCATCCTCCTGACACCACTTAATAACGTCAGACGATGGTAACCAGTACGAGGACGGCAGCAATCACATGTGATTTCTGCATTTAAAAAAATCTGAAAATAGGAGTAAATTGAAATAAAAATGAAATATTTTACATGCACATAAAAAACAAATCTCACCAATGATAGATAAATCTCGACTGAAAAATATTCAGGGCAAATGGGGTTATTAAAAAGAAAGTTCCTCTTAGACTGTTGGTGGGAATGTTAGTACAGCCACTATGGAAAAGAGTATGGAGATTTCTCAAAAAACTAACACTAGAAGTACCATTCCATCCAGCTCCCACTACCGGGCATTTGTCCAAAGGAAAAGAAATCAGTATGTCAAAACAACACCTGTGCTCCCGAGTTTACTGCAGCACTGTTCACAACAGCCCTGGGAAGGCGTCCACGTTAACTACCCACTATGGATGAATGAAGAAAGCGTGGTATCCGTGCAATGGAATACTATTCAGCCATAAAAAAGAATGAAATCCTGTCATTTGCAGCAACACGGATGGAACTGGAGATCATTCTGTTAAGTGACAGGAGCCAGGCACAGAAAGACAGAGACTGCATGTTCTCATTCACGGATGTGACCTAAAGAAGTTGATCTCGAGGGGGTAGAGAGTAGGATGGGAGGTGCCAGAGGCTGGGAAGCGTGTGGGGGGTGGAGAGAGGTTGGTTAATGGGCACAAACATACAGCCGGATGGAAGGAACAAGTCCCCACGTTCAATAGCAGAGCTGGGCGACTGTGGTTAACAACAACGTACTGTATATTCAGAGCGGCCAGAAGAGAGGATGTGAGATGCCCCCAACACAGAGATGATAACACCTGGGTGTCCTGATCATCACAAACTCCATGCATGTAACAAAATGTCACCTGTACCTCCATAAATATTAATATATACAAACACTATGCATCGACTTTAAAAATTTAAAAAAATTAGAGGAAGACACAACCTGCTGCAGCCGTGAGTCTCTTGGCGTCAAGTGCTTCAATAGAATCTTACCTGGAAAAATACATACTTCACTTCAGAAAGTTTGTAGAGAAAAGTGTATAATATTCAAATACAGTTTTAGCAGTTTTAAATATTTATCAATATAAGAAGTTACAACCCTCAATGTCGCACAGCAGCCGGTGCCCCGGCATTTCAGTCACCCGCCTGGGCTGCCCGGCCGGTGGCCACGGTGGGGTTGGAGAACAGGCGGCGTCTCCCATACCACCAGGGAGAGTGGTCGTGTTGGAGGCGGCTCGACCCAGCTCCAGAGGAACAGGGTGACGGGCCCGTGTGCCGCGGAGCTGGCGGGCGGAGTTGAGGTCCAGCGTCCTGGAAAGCCGAGCGCAGTCCTCTCCTGCTGGCCTCCATCTCGGTGCCGCGATGTCGCTAAAAGTCAGCATCGTGGTGTTGTTATCAAGAGGGATTTGAAAGTCTCTAGTGACAGACATGAAATGCTGAGGGGACCTCGCCTTCATAGCCTCTTAAAATCGCATCTTTTCCCAGTGCCCCACATAGCAACGCAGCTGCCCTCCTTCTCTCGGAATTCTCCAAAAGTCTCTCTCCAAGCTCAGCCAGCGCCGCCTCCTTTCTCTCCCTGCCCCTCCCTCGTTCCCGCCCCTGGGGTGGGACTGTGGGTGCAGTCGGCCGAACCCCCAAGGCCACACCCAGCCCGCTGCGTCATGAACGCTGAAAGGGCGAGGCGCCAGCCAGCAGCAGCTCCTTGCGATGAGGAGCAGGCAGGCGGCAGAAGTCCCGGCTCTTCGGCTTCCACCAGCCTAACACCTGCAACAGCTCAGGCTGAGACGAGCACGATCCCCTCTGCTGTGCTGGTGATTAATACTTCCGCTCACCGTTAGAGATGAACGAATTTCCACTTCGACATGTTTACATCCGTGTTAGCATTCTGTTTATTACATCAACACTGTGTGGCATGAAACATAATTAGAAGTGCTATTTGTTTAACTGAAGATCACGGAATGCAAAACATAACATCCCTGGAAATGCACCGTCTAGTCTCCCAACACTCAGAGGCTGCCAGCATCTTCCACGGCAGCTGACCTTTCCGCTCTCCTGCAGGAACCTCGTGTCCTGCAGCAAGAATGTGGCCTTCTCTCTCCTGGGCCGGAACTGGAAAGTGGAGTCATTTTTTTGCCTAACAATAGAAGGGAGTCCCAGTGCCGCGGCAGGGTGGTTCAGGGGTGGGACGCCAGGCCCGGAAGGAGTAGCCGGGGTTCTTCCTCCGTGTCACTGCGTGCAAGTGTCGGGGAGTGGCTGAGGTGAGCCAGGTCCCCGAGACCCTGCTGCCTTACCTGCCCAAGCCGTGAGGCCGCTGGAGCCTTGAGAAGGTGTGGACGGTCAGGCGGAGGGATGGACACCTCCACGCTGCGTGTGGTGCTTCAGGCCCCAGCAACGTCATCATTTATACCATGCTGAGGACGAGCGAGTTTCAGTCCCCTCCCGACTCAGGCTGCCTCATCCAGCAGCGTGTTTACAAATGGAATTCTCCCGGGACAGTGTTTCTCTTGCTATTTCACTTAGCTGGGAAAGTATCACCTCTCACCTTCATTTCCTGAACTTCAGAGCCAGTGTCCTAAGCAGGGGTCCTTTCCTCGCTTCCAGGCGCCAAACGGGCCAGCTCCAAACCACCGAAGCTCGTCACTCCGAACCTTCAAGCAGGAAGCAAGACGAACAAACGGTGGGGGAGTGAAAAACGGCTCCCTCCACCCTCCCGGCTTCCACCCCGGGCTTCCACACTGGGCTATTAGATCCATGTAGACAGAGCAACAGGAGGAAACCCAGGTCCGATTGCATGTGTCGGCACGGGCCTGCCACACACTGCAAGAGAAGGGCAGAGGACTGGAGCTCACGCGGCCTCCCGAGGTGGGCGGGGGCTCCTGGGGGCCACGCGGATTCCAGGAGGGGGAGGGGGCCGTAGTGGTGAGTAAAGGTTGTCCTGCTACCTAGACAAAATGTCCCTCAGGTAATAAACATTTCCGTGGAGCAGCCCTCAGAACAGGGCGTGGTGTCCCCTTCCGGGGGCCTCTCCTGTGGCCCCAGGTAACCTTCCCTGCTTAGGACTCCCAGGGAGGGGACTCATGCCAACCAGGGGAGCTCGGAGAAAGCCTCTGCCTGCATCCGCTGTTCCCCAAGCGCCCTCGGCTCGAAGCAGTCAGCATACCGAAGTGTCATATTCAGGGAGGCCTTTCCTGAACTCCTTCAAAACAGTAACAGCAACTAACATTAACAAAACCGAGCTCTGGGGTCCACCTGCCACACTCCTCAACACATCTGTTTATGTGACAAGATGTTCCCAGTCGTAAACCCCGGGCATCCTACCCTCTTCATTCCGGGCACCTGTGCCTGCTTCATTCCAGATAGGGCTCTCTCCACCTTTCCTAATCTGCCAGGCTGGGGCGGACACCAGGAAGGACGCTGTACATCTGCAGGGGTCTCCCCCTGCCTGCGGCCCTCCCTTCTCCGGCAGTGAAGACCTCGCTGAGCCCCCCAGGCAGGAGTGGTATAGATAGAAACTCCAGAAGCTCTAAAGCTCCAAAGCCCCAGACTAAACCCCATGAAGTCCCGCAGTGCCCAATGGGCAGAATGGCCTGAACCTTCAGGGTTTGTCTGGTTTCATGAACCATTTACTCGTTCTAGTTTCTCCTTCCTCCCATCGTAGCACTGAAAGACATTCTCAGGCTCTCAGGCACATATGGAGTGGAGGGCGAGGGGAAGATGTTCCTGATTGGGGAAAAAAAACCCACCCAAAAACCTACCTTTACTATTCTCAGTATATACATTAGACTAATCTTAGGGAATAATTCCAAAATTGGGTTGTTGGGGTTTTTCATTTGTTAGTTTTTTTGGAGACAACATCTCTTTATGTTTCCCAGCTGGACTCGAACTCCTGGGCTCAAGCGATCCTCTCACCTCAGCCTCCCAGGTAGCTGGAATGGCAGGTGCACACCACCGTGCCTGGCTGAAATTGGTTTGTATTAAGGGTCTTGACACACACACACACACACACACACACACACACACACACACACACACGAAAAAAAAAAAAAAAGAAAAGAAAGAAATCAAAAAGTTTAAATCTTAATGTTAAGTATTTATTTCTTTTCAACCTAAGCATCCCTCACTATTTTCATTTTGGTTTATTTGTGGGAGAGCAGGCTTTAAATCAAATGCCACTGCATTCCTCACCTACTCTGTGCCAAGCCCTCTACCCAGCCAGGGACACCATGTCCATCATATATCAACAACGTTTTCTATTTGGTGAGACATTATCATTAACAAGGTGTGCCAATCAAAGAACGACAAAAATAAAGCTTCGGGGTTTATCCCAGGGGATCTCATGACTCCAGCTGCAGGAATAGAGTCGACGGGCCTCCCAGGACCGGGAGCAGTTTACGCTCCTGCTCTGATGTGCTCAGCATCTTTTCAGAGCAATTCGTCCCTTGTCGGGGCTCTGTAGGTCTGCTGCACTCTCCTCTCTGCACACGAGGCTTTTTGCACTCTTTGCACACTTCCTATAGTGAGGGTGCCAGCCTCAACATCCAGTTCTATGTGATTTCCCAGTTTTGCTCCCCAAACACCTAACCCAGACAGTTTCCATGTCCTACTTCAGAACTGCTGGGAGAAAAATAAATCAGATGACTGGCATTTGAAGAAGCGGAACAAGACCTGGCTGGAGCAGGGGCTGGAAAACTTACCTGCAAAGGTCTTAGGCTCTGCAGGATGAGGTCCCTGCCACACGGCTCCACTCTGCACAGTGTGTGACAGCTGCCACAGTCAATATGTAAATGAATGAGCGTGGCTGGCTTCCAGTAAAATTTACTCATAAAAATAGTTGGTGGCCCAGATTTGGCCCATGCCTGGACGATACTTTTTCAATCCTTGAAATACAGACACAGGAAGTTTTTTGTTGTTCTAATTAACTCTTTATTGAAGCACATACATAGAAAAGTACACACGTCATGAACGGATAGTATTATTAACTGTCGCAAAGAGATCACACCCACGTGACTACCAACCAAGTCCGGGAAATACTGCCAGCAGTCCAGAGGCTCCCTTAGGCCCCTGCGGGTCACTATTCTCACCACCCTCCAAGAGCAACTGTAGCTCTGATTTTTAAGACCACTGGTTGGTTTTTCCTGTTTTGGACTTTATATAAATAAAATCATATATTTAGTCATGTATTTATCTCACGTCTAGCTTCTTTGTACAACGTTATTCCTGTGGAATTCATCTCTATTGTGGTTTATAGCAATGGCTCATGTCTTTTTGCTGTTACAGCATTTCATTGCACGACTATAATACTATTTATTTACTCCATTCTACTGCAGATGGACATGTAGACAGCTTCCAGTTTGGGGCTATTACATGTCTTGGTAAATAAGTATATACGTTTTTGTTGGGAGTAGATTGCTGGTCCAAGATAGGTAGATAGATATAGATAGAATGAATACTTATTAATATATTGGCTATATAACAAGATTTTCTATATTGTTTATTATAATCTCTAAATGACTTCTTTTTCTATTTGGGGAGACATTATTCTTATATTGTCTATTAATTCTTTAGACATATTTCTTTCAGTTCTTTGAATATATTTTTGATATCTAATTTAATGTCTTTGGCTAGTAAGTCCTAGCTTACTATGGGACAATTCCTACTGATTACTTTTTTTAAAAAATCTGTGCATAGGCCACACTTCCCTGTTTCTTTGTGTGTCTTCTGATATTTTGGGTGAAAACTGAGCACTTTAAATAATATATCAACTCTATAGCTGGGAACAGTGGCTCATGCCTGTAATCCTAGCACTTTGGGAGGCTGAGTTGGGAGGATCTCTTGAGGCCAGAAGTTCAAGACCAGTCAGAGAAACACAGTGAGACCCTGTCTCTACAAAAAATGGAAAAATTAGCTGGGTGTGGTGGAGTGCACATGTAGCCCCAGCTACTGGGGAGGCTGAGGCAGGAGGATTGCTTGAGCCCAGGAGTTGGAGGTCGCACTGAGCTAGGATGACACCACTGCACTTTAGTCCAAGTGACAGAGTGAGACCCTGTCTCAAAAAATACATATATATCAACTCTGGAAATTAGAGTTGCCAAATTCAATGTCATAAAGCTTCCTGCCTGTGTTTTTGTCTAAGAGTTTTATAGTTTTAGCTTTTATCTTTAGGACTTTGATTCATTTTGAGTTCATTTATGCATATGGTGTAAGGTAAGGGTCCAACTTCACCCTTTTGCATGCGAACGTCCAGTTTTCCCAGCAGCATTTCTTAGAAAAACTGTCCTTTCCTCCGTTGATGGTCTTGGCATTCTTGCCGGAAATCACTTGGCCACATGTGCAAGGGTTTGTTTCTAGGCTCTCAATCCTGCTCCAGTGGTCAATAAATCCATCTTTATGCCGAAATCACTGTGTTGATTGCTTTGTGACAAGTTCGAAATCAGGAAATGGGAGACTCCCGGCTTTGTTCTTTTTCAAGGTTGTTTTGGCTGCTCAATCTTGAGATTCCATATGAATTTTAGGATGGATTTTTCTATTTCTGGAAAAAATGTATTGGGATTTTCATAGGATTGTATTGAACCTGTAGAGTAGTACTAACATCTTGACAATATTGTCTTCCAATCCATGAATATGGGATCTTTCATTTTATTGGTGTCTTCTTTCTTTCATCAATGTTCTGCAGTTTTCAGCGTACAGGTGTTTCACTCGCTTGGTTAAGTTCATTCCTCAGTATTTTATTCTTTTTGATGCTATTGTAAATTGAATTGTTTTCTGGGTTGCCTTTTCAAATTATTTATTGTTAGTACATGGAAACATAACTGATTATTGTGTGTTCATTTTGTATCCCGCAACTTTGCTGAATTCATTTATTAGTTCTAACAGGATTTTTTTTGGTGGCGTCTTTAGGGTTTTCTACATATAAGATCCTGTCACCTGTGAACTATACCCATTAAGTTTTGTATTTCAGTTATTGTAATTATTTCTAGAAGTTCCTTTGAAAAATTTTCAAGCCCGCTGGGTTTTTTTTTTTTTTTTTTTTTTGAGACGGAGTCTCACTCTGTTGCCCAGGCTAGAGTGCCATGGTGTCAGCCTAGCTCACAGCAACCTCAGACTCCTAGGCTCAGGTGATCCTCCTGCCCCAGCCTCCCAAGTAGTTGGGACTACAGGCATGTACCGCCATGCCCGGCTAATTTTTTCTACATATTTTTAGTTGTTTGGCTAATTTCTATCTATTTTTTAGTAGCAACAGGGTCTCGCTCTTGCTCAGGCTGGTCTCGAACTCCTGAGCTCCAACATTCTGCCCACCTCGGCCTCCCAGAGAGCTAGGATTACAGGCTTGAGCCACTGCACCTGGCCCACTGGGTTATTCTTAATAGTTTCCTATTCCCTGCCCATATCTGTAAGCCCGTCTCAGAAAACATCACCTCCTTTCTGTTCCATCCTGATTTTATGGGGCTCTGTTCCCACCACATCTGGTGTTTGCCCTTTTGCTCAGGGCACCCTGCACCTTGCACCTCCTCTGTGGGGCAACTGTTCGGTCCTGAGATGGAGGCTCCTCCACAGCAGCCAAGGGCGGGTTCTCTGGACCATCCATGTGCCGTGAGCACAGCAGCATTAAGGAGCAAGCCTGGCAGTGACCCCAGCATCGTGGGGGCAGTTTCAGGTTTATTTCTTTCATACTTATCCCTAGGTATAGCCCTTCAGGGTTCTAGTCTTAGAGAAGGAGGGCATTCTTCTAGACTCTTCCCTTTGGGCAGGCCCCAAGCTTTTATCTTCTCCACGGTGAGGCTGTGAAAACAGAAACTCAACTTCAGCTGTTTGCACAAGTGCTCTCAAGGCACTGGCTTTGGTGCTTAGCTGGTCCCTGGCCGCTTCACTTAGTTCTTGACCTGAGTACTCCTGTCTTGCCAGCTCGTGGATTTGGTATCTGTATCTACATACATATCTAATTTCAGCATTTTTCATTTTCAGAAGGAGCGTGGTCAGGGCACGTGTCCACTCTAATGTCAGAGACACAGACCTGTCCCTGGACCTTGAGGTCTCGTGCCAAGGTTCTCCCGTCTCACCGCTCCAGCCATTCCTTTGGCACCTTTCACTGTCCACTGACAAGTGACCTTCCAGCCTCAGTCCTTGGCAGCAAACAGGGCAATTAGGGAGCACTGGACCTACCATTGCCTAATGCCACTGTGACAACTCCCTGGTAATGGAACTCAGGTTACACATCTTACCCAAACTCCAGCCTAATTTCACCATAAAATTCCTAAGTTCCTTGTTTAAATCAACATCACCACTCTGTTCCCTAAATGTATAATTTTCAGTTAGTTTAAATTATAAACAAAGTGATGTTGTTTTCCTTTGAAATGTCCCCCTTTTCTCTAAGTCTTTATCCTAACTCCAGTTATTAGGTTATTAAAGATGAAATGTCCAATTTTGAATCAAAAGTGTAGTTTATCTCAAACAAGAAGCAGTACAATTAATCAAAGTGTGCGCCTAAACTATCGACACAGTTTGGCCATCATAACGGTACCTGGTTTATACCAGCAGCGAAGAAGCCTGCAGAGTGAGTGGCGATGAAGTCGTGAAAGGCATTTTCCACAGCTAGTTGAGAATTGAGTATTTTCCTTGCAAGAAGTGGTCCAAAGCCTGGAAGCAGTGGTAGTCAGTTGGTGCAAGGTCTGATGAATACGGTGGATGACAGAGTTTCCAAGTCCAGCCTCTACAGTTTGAGCAGCGTTGTTTGTGTGACACACGGTCAAACATTGTCATGCAAGAGGATTGGCCTGTCTCTATTGACTAACCTCAGCTGCTTAATCAGAAGCATCCTCAGCATTTCATCCAACTGGTTGCAGTACACACCTGCTGTAATCAGTTGACCAGGTTTCATGAAGCTGTAGTGGATAATACCAGCGCTGGACCACCAGACACCATTAGCTGTTTCTAATGAACATTCAGTTTTGGACTGTGTTTCAGCACTTCATCTTCATCCAACCATTGTGCTGAACGCTTCCGATTGTCAAAAAGAATCCATTTTTCACTACACTTAGCAATACAGTGTAGAAATGCTTCACCTTTATGTTGTGACAGCAAAGAAAGGCAAGCTTCAGGACGATTTCTCTCCTGATGCTCGTTTAATTCATGTGGAGCCCATTTGTCCAGCTTCTTTACCTTGCCCATTTGTTCCAAATGGCCCAATGTTGCTGGAATAGTAACATCAAACCTTGCTACTAATGCACACATTGGTTGAGATGGATTCACTTCCACTACAGCTTTCAGCTCATTATTATCCACCTTGGTCTCAGGTTGCCCACGTGGCTCATTTTCAAAGATTAAAATCACCAGAACAGAAATTCTCCAACCATTGACGTACTGTGCATTCACTAGCCACATCCTTCCCAAACACTTCATTGATATTTCGAGCTGTCTGCGCTGCATGGTTCCATGATGGAGCTCATATTTGAAAATAACACAAATTTTGACTTATCCGTGGTTTCACAAAAATTGCTCTAAAAAAAAAATGTGAAAGATAATCACAGCCAAAATGTGAATTTGAAAGACTGGGGATGTTCCTTCACAGTAAAAATAAAACAACAAGTGTCAAAGTGAAATGTCAGAGATACCAACTTCAAAGTTAGTACTTAAGGAAATCGGACATCTCATACTTAATAACCTAATACTTCTTACAAAGATGTCTCCAACATGTTTACCCACCTGCCTTCACTATATCTACTTCCAAATTAATCCTTCTAGAAGTTTTCATTATACTCCCTCCAAAAACTTACTCCTTATTTTGCCTCTATAATAAATATAGTTCACATATTTTGAGCAAATGCCTATTAACTGCCAAGCATTCTATTAAAATTTGGGATACTGTATCAATTTTCTTTTGCTGTTGTAACAAATCACCACACATTTAGTGGCGTAAATTAAAACAATAAAAATCTACTGTTTCACAATTCCGTGGGTCAGAAGTCTGGTGGGGTCTCATCTGACTAAGTCAACGTGTCAGCAGGGCCCACTGCTTCTTGGAGACCCCAGGGGAGAGTCCGTTTCCTGCTCATCCTGGTTGCTGGCAGAACTGAGGTCCTTGCATTTGCAGAACTAAGGTCACCATTTCCTGCTGGCTGCAGCTGACAGCTGTTCTCAGCTCCCGAGGTCAAGGCATTTCTTGGCTGGTGACCCCTCAGAACCAGCACTGCAGGCCGAGTCCCTCTCTCATCGCATCTCCCTGACCCACTTCTCTGCTGCAACCTCAACCACAGCTGCAAAGTCCCTTTGCCACTAAGGTACCACAGCGGCCACAGGGCTTAGACTCGGGTCTGTCACTCCACTCACCACAGATACACGCGCGAAGAGCGACTCCACCCCCTCTGGGGCTTCACCGGCATGGGCAGAAACGGGGCAAACAGGCAACCAGGCCTCTAGCGCACTTATTACATTGTATCAGAGAAGGCTAAGGATACAAAGAAAAGGAAAACTAGAAACAATGTTTGGAAAGAGCAGCCAAGGCTTTGCAAGGTCTTAACGAGCCGGAAGGCTTGCCAGGTAGGAACAGGAGTTGCTCCCGCACAAAGGAGCAGCCGGGAAGGCGGAGAGGCTCCAAGTGTCTGGCAGGCAGGGGCAGTAGCAGGTGCTTCGGTGTGGCCAGTGGGAATGAGGGCGGGATGGGGATGCCACACGATACTAAGATTTGGAACATCGCATCTTGGGTTCTTTTTTCTTTTTAGCAGCAATGTGACAAGTAGAATCTTATTTCAGGAAAATTACTCTTGCAACACTATGGAAGGCAACCTAGACAGGGAGAAAAGGAAACAAATTAAAAACCTGGTAAGACTTACGAGGGGGAAAGAGATGCACACGGTGGTGGTGGGGACAGGTAGATACAAACAGCTGAGGGGCAGGAACACAGCCAGGTGATGACCAGAGGCGGCAGCGCTACCTGGGGCTGGGGATGTGGCCGGGCAGCCAAGCCACTGCCTGGGTGGGTGGCAGGAGGGAGATTCACTGTTGAGATTCATTGCAGGAGGTAGTGGTTTCCTGCAAACTTAGTATTTAATTACACACTTATTTTTTAATTCAACAAAAATAAGTAATTTGGGAGAGCTTCCTGGGGAACTGAGTAGCACTTAGGTTTAAAGAGCTGAGGATACAATTACCTTTCATTCCACCTTGGCCTTTTCTATGCCAAAATAGTTCAATAAAGTGGTGTGCAACTGCTACTATTCAAATATTTTTTCTTATATTCCCAGATACTTGCTGGATTAAGACATGTTTAACTGCTAATGAGAGTGTAATTCCTGGAGAGCTGTAACAGGACACGCATTCCTTCCAAATTTCCTCCCAATACCTAAGCATCTACATGGATTAGTAACGTATCTTTTGTCATCTGTCATGTACTAGAAGAAAACATAATTTTAATTATTCTACACAAAGAAACAGTGTTGGAATGATTTAGATGAAATACACACATTTCAGCACTGGCATTCACAATTCCCGCCTTCCTTACTTGCCAAAGCATATATAATTTAGGGTAAATAGATGAGATGGCACAGTTATAGACAGCTGTTTATTTGCTTCAGACATGAACGGCTACCCCTGGTCATTGAGCACTGAAAATGTGCCCAGTACAGGAAGGAAGTGAATTTTTAGTTGTATTTAATTTTATTCAACATGAAGTTTAATTTAAAAACTGACATTCAGTTATTGGAAAACACCTATGTTTTGAATAACTTAGGTACGCAGGTAGATCTTGTTCAACTGTAAATGGTATGAAATCTAAATACAGATTAAATATTTCCAATAAAAATTTGTCAGAATTGAGATGTGTTCTAAGTGTAAAATATTGGATGGATTTTAAAGACTTGGCATCCAAAAGAAGATAAAAATACCTCAATAACATTTAAAGATATTGATTACTTACAGCCAAAATAATATTTGGGGTATACTGGTTAAATAAAACAAAAAATAGTAATTAAAATTAATTTTTAAAAACTTTACTGTGGCTACTAAAATTTTAAAATTATATATGCAGTTCCCATTTTATTACTTAGGTGACTGAAAAATACCAGGATTACACGAAAGAGAAAGATTCCCTTTTCTTATGAGCGATAATTTTGCTGATCTAATCATTTATTCTAAGAAGTATTTACTTGAAATCTTTTTATTCTTATATGTTCGTATGTAAGTCCTTCTGAGCCACCAAATCAGTGCTTAACAGCTGCGCAGGCCAGTTGGCTTTAGACAGCTCCTGGAGTTTTTAAGGATTATTTCTTGGCAGCTTCTGGAGGAAAAAAAACCCCCACTAATTGAAAGGTTAATCAAATCAGTCATACTCGTATGCTGGCTACACAAACACCCTGTCTCCACCGAAGAGTAAGCAGGTGCATCACATCCTACCCAGAAGGTCCGTTTATCCCGTAACTATCTTCACTTCAAGTTTCTATGTAGCAGGGCAGTACTTTGAATATTTTGCAAATCGAAAATTTTTTCCAAATTTATGAAACTCTCCTGCACTTCCAGGATTCTACAGAACCTAAAATATTCCATACCAATACAGATTCCATCTGTAGTACATAAAGGGAAAAGGTCTGTCCTGCAGGTAAGTGTCTCTAAGTTTACATAGGTACAAACACGTGTACTTAAAAGTAGGTGATTTGGGGACACAAAGTTTGTTTAAAAATACCAATGTTGGCTTCCTGTACATCTGAAAAAAATTGCTGTTAGGAAACAATTTAAGTAGCTCAACAAATATTTCTGGTAGACAATAAATGGATAAATCACCGCAGCTCAAGGATTAGATAGGGAATGGATAATGTTGAAGATACTGATCCTTACTTTAAAAATATGAAATTGTGTGGTGATGTCTACGAAGCCAAATTTCCTTTCCATTTCCAGAAATAACTCTACCTGGTCCTACCCTATCAGAGTTGGAAGAAATACCTAAGGTAATGATGTCTGGAATGCATGAACAGAAAGGCCCTATAGGAATACTAGGAATTCACTCCATTCGTAAAATGGGATTCACTCTGTGTTAACATTTTTTAATATACGTGCTCCACGTAAACTGTGTTCAAGAATAAAATTGTAGAGATTGGACAGAGAATAAACTCTCACTGGGCGTGATGGTGCGTGCTTGTAACCCCAGCTGTAGCTGTAGTCCCAGCTGCTTGAGCCCAGGAGTTCAAGGCTGCAGTTAGTTATGATCTTGCCACTGCACTCCAGCCTGGGTGACAGAGCAAGACAGTGTCTCTTAAAGAATAAACTCTCAATGGATCACAAATATTTCTAAGAAAGCATTCATTTCCAAAATTGTTATGAAAGCAAATCCAGTGTTTCAGGAACATATCTGATGAGCAAAGTGATGTGAGAACAACTCCGAACATCTATGACCCTATTGGTTAACATGATCTTTAATACATTAATAGTTACTGCCCTTATTATATTCAATAAACTGGTGGCCTCCAATTATTTTATTGTACCTACAACTGCACAAGAAGTGTGCTGCAATAAGATCTGGCTTAGAAGCAGGGTGGACATGGCTTCTTGTAGTATCACTAGCTCTGATTGGTTGGTGCCTGTGCTTAGTGATCACTAGATATTTTGAATCTACCTCTGCCTGGGACTTTATTTATTACACTGATTTAAAAAAAAAAAAAAAAAAGGCTGCCTCCCAGAAATTATTTCTTAAGGAGAAAATTTAGTAGAGAATATTTCATCTTGAAATTACTTAAAATGTGATCCAGTTTGATGCAAATCATATAATTATAAAGAAAATATGGAATAACAAAGGATCACTCAATTCTAAGTAAAGGTCAAAAGTACATTTATTTCAAATGTGGGCAAGATATCAATATAAAAGAAAACAGAGTATAAGAAATAAAAATAATCAAAGTACAAAACATTTCAAATCTTTAACATCCATAATTTAGAGATAGCAAGGTCTTTATTTACACCATTTTGTTTGTAGCTAAAGTCCCGTAACGGTTTTGTGAAAACATTTAAAAACCTGGCAAATGAATCATAAAACCTAATGTGGGCTCTTAAAGTCATATAATACAAAACATAATTTATGTTTCCTCAGAATAAAATTGCACATCTCAATAAGATGCAGTATATTTATTGTATTTGTTTTCCTGCTTTGAAGTCTTGTCCCCTAAGAAAGCAGCTGGAAAACAAGAGCATCTGGATGCAGCCCCGGGGCCGCCTCCCGCTGACTGGGACTCTGATCCCGGACTCCAACCACACAGCAGTCTAGCAGCCATCAGTTAAATTTATATGTGCGCTTGTTGAGGAAAACAACTTTCAAATGCAAGGCAAAAGAACAGCATTAAATAAAGGTTCCAATGTGAGTTACCCAGCTTTGGCTACTACTTATAACAATGCTATGGCATTCTTCTAACCTGTCCAAACCACAGGGGACTTTAAAGCCCCGACACACAGGGCTCATTCAGCCCGAGTACTCCAGCTGGAACTGGCATCTGTGCTGCTAAAGCTACCCAGGTCACTCCACCAGGCAGCTACAGCTGCGCCCAGCAATAGCCAGAGTCGCCCTTAAATTAACATGAACAATGCACAACCCGGAAGGGGTGGCATCCACAAGGCCCCGCCACAAATAACTGATTTCTCCCCGTACCTTCAAGAACACCTGCTGACCTCTGCAATTCTAACCCACCCACTCTGAGCAAAATTAGTCAGGCTACAGATATGACAAAAGGCCCCTAAGGTAATACTCAGAAAACACCCATGTAACTTCTAAAGCAAGTCTTCCTCCTGAAAGTAAATGTAGTATATAGTATAGGCTTTCTCAAATATAAATATGAATGGTAGAAAAAAATCTGAAAAAATGCAAAAGTACATATTGTATAAAAAACAAATGCTTATAATAGCACATCTGCAAAAACGTAACTGGTCTTTTATCATTCCTATCATTAATTTCTAATTTCCTAATCAAGGGAGATATGGAATATACCAAGCTCTGATATTAATGATAAGAGGGCTTCTGTACCAATTACCACTCCAGCCAGGTAGGCTACTTATGGCTAAACAAGACATTTGCTTCTGGAACTGACGCTTTTCTCCCAGTGGGAGAAGACCCAATTAGGTCTTCTGCCTAATATTATAATCATAAGCTCTTTAAGACTAAAGGACTGTGTTTGATAAACGGAATTAACTGGATGAAACAGGTACATACGGAGGGAAAAAAAAACTCACCAAGGAGTGATGTCATTCTGATCCTTATGACGTACTGAAGCAAGTCCGTCCAAAACACAACACGCCCTTGCACTCAGTGGTCGGCTAGCGCTGGCGCTATGGGAGTGGGAGACGCCTGCCCTCCAGCCTGACCACACCGACCCCAGGAGAGGTGCCAAGAAACAGCACCGAGAGCAGGACCCCTCAGTGGGAAACTGAAGTCGAAATGTATGTTTTTTTCACAAGGATTTGCAAAGCATGTTTTGCTTCACTGATGGGCTATTCACATATTAAAATAATTAAGAGATTTTAATAAGGACTATAAATAACAAATGACAAGCTTTACTTTTTTCCTGAATGCCTAAAATATAAAAAAGCCTAACTGTGTCAAAATGCATTATTATAAAGATTTACCTTTGCAGTTTTACCCAACCTTAATAAGTTATTCATTCTGATGTTTCTATTAAGCTGTTTTTATTCCCCATCTCAAAGTTCCTGAGTACAAAGACTATACATAAACTAACTCTCACTTTGAAAACTACAAACTCAAAAACGAGCTGATAAAAAGAAACACCTACTTATTCTTGCAATTCTCTTCTATTTTCCCTAATTGTCAAATACTGAAATACCTACATAACTAGACAGTGCAGATCCTTTCTAATCAATATCACCTATCGAAACTGAACTCTCAGTAAGAGAATGTTTCCACTTGAAACTCAAGTGAATATTCTCAAGAGAAAGAACTGCTAACTACATAAATCATACAGCCAAGCAAGAACAGCAGCTTACACACACAGTACAGATGTTATTTTACCAATCTTGAAAATCCACTTTCATATTCGAACCATCCACTTTTTGGTCTCTTTCAAAAAGGATATGACTCGTAGTCCAGCGTCTGTGTGAGCACGCCAGTGAGCACAAACTCCGCATTATGCACATCTGAACGAAATGAAACAGCACTGTTACACAAGCGAGGGCAGCACTGTGCGTGCACACACACGAGCTAACATGGAGCGAGAGCAATAAACCGTACCTATTCCTCGGGCAAAATAGTCTCGACATAAGTGAAGGTCATTTTCACAGGATATTAAGATTATCTCTGACAAACTCTAAGGAGAAGAAAACGAGTTTATCAGTGACTGCACACCGAGCCCCACACAAAATGACAGACTCAACACCCCCCTCAGCCCACCCACCTTATTCTGCTTATGCTCCATGAGCTTCCGGAAAGACGGCTGCTTAGATAACACTTTTCCTCCTGCACATTCCACAATTGCCTTCATGGTTGAAAGACTTGGGCAGATTCCAGGTGTGATGTAAAAATATTTTGTCTGAAAATAAAATAAAAACATATGTACTATATTCCTAAAACGCTTTTAATTTTTAGAGTACATAATTTTTCATAGAATCTGCCATGAGATTTTTGACAAACTATGTAATTTCATGAAATTATGAAGATAATATTCTCCCACTACTCAACCTGACGTGGGCCTCGAGGAATCCAGCTACGTAAACTGAGAAATTTTTTAAGCATTTTCCCATGTTAAGTAAGCCTATGATGATTAAAAGTAATCAGAACTTTAAGTTCCTAAAACAAAGTGCTTTGTCAATAAGCAAGAATATTAGGAACATTTTTTCACAATTTCTCTGAAGTTCAAAATCAGCATTACATTTAACCACTTCTATCTTGTCAAGCAGCAGACTGGCACAGCACAATTCCTGGCCTGTATTCCTTTTATTTTCTCTAAAATTATTTGGACTCAAACAGAGTAGGAAATGATATTGATGCTTAATTAAGTGATAGTAATTCTCTAATAAGCTTGCTCCTGAGTATACCACAAACTGCTGGTTTGTTTTAACTGCTCGTAGAAAAGAAAAAAATCAAACGTTTAGAAAAATCAGACTATTTTTGGTAAAAAAAAAAAAAAAAAATCTTAACTCAGTATTGTATATCATTCCTAAATTGGCTCCTTAAGAAGTTTAAAGAAGAGATTATCTTTATTGATTTACTTAGTTCTTTGCTACAAAAAACCATTTCCTAACTGTTCTAAGTATCTTATCTAACAAATATTTAAAAATCTTTAGTTCTGAATTATTTATGTACACATTCAATTAACATCTCTCCAAGTATCTTCTCTGGCTAAATACACACTTATTGAGAATGGTATTAAGTAAGCAATGTTCTCCAAAGATTTATGAAAAGCAGAAAACTTAACTTGTGTCTGTCTCTTACCAATTAAATTATTCATAGACATACTCTTTAAGGACCTTATTTCTAATAGATCTATTTACTTAATTTTTGGACCAATTTTCAAGAATTACAGTAAAGATCTCTCTGGAGATCTGTACTTTCCTGGGGGGGTGACCCCCAGTGGCCGTGTCTGAGGAGGGGGACAGGCCATGCAACGCAGGCAGGCTGAGCCCGATTCCCCTGGAATGCACTTTCCATCAAATTACCTGTTAATTCCCTTCAACTGGATCATGTGTTACATCTACCTGAACTCATCTGACTTTTCCTTTAAAGTGTACCTTAAAAAGTGGAGAAACATGTGCCCGTTTTAAGGACTCTTCCAAACTGAAAGAGAAAAGCACCTCGGCCTCAGCATCTCGGAGAATGTAGTTCTGCTCATCTGGAAAACAGAAAAGCGTGCGCTCTGAGCAGCAGGGCAGGAGCAACGACTCCCAGAACTCTCCCCCTCATTCAGGTATGTATTACTCACGGCTACATTTACCTGTACAGCCTTTGGATGTTTAAATCTCACCACTGTATGTCATTCACTTCCCCCAGAAAACAGCTGGACCCAGACCAAAAAAAAAAGACAAGCAGGTATTCTTTCTCCTAGATCAGTGGTAATTAACCTTTTGGGGCCATAAACTCTTCTGAAAAAAATTCACTGAAAGCTCTGGACCCCTTCCATAGCTTCACCCCTCTCCTCGTCCCTCTGCTATAGTCTCATACACCATTTAGGGAGCTCTCACACTCTCCCAGCCCTCAGATCCCAGGTTAAGAACTCAAGTTCTAGAACGACAAGCTCTAAATGATCGTCATGTCCAAGTGTACCTAGAACGACCAATTCCTCAATGGCTTGAGGGTCAGTAGAGTCGATTACCTTATAATCAATACAACTTTATAGATTTACCAAAAATACATTCCTTTTAAGTATATAAAAGTATACCGCATTTACAAAAGACAGTTTTACCAATTTTTGAAGACTTCTGAAAATTTTTAATTGACTGATTTTCAGAGTTTTCACAGTCAAATATGCCAAAAGTTAAAGATCACAAAATGTTTTAATCTTCCTATAAATATGTCTCATATTCAGAAAAGCATTTCTTCTCCTCCATTTCATAACCACCAAGTAGCCCAATACAGGCAGC
Organism: Indri indri; assembly: GCA_004363605.1. Lineage (NCBI taxonomy): Eukaryota > Metazoa > Chordata > Mammalia > Primates > Indriidae > Indri > Indri indri. The sequence goes on from RJWJ010000838.1 coordinate 53,016, forward strand.
TCGAACCCGACAATGCACATGTCAGAGTGGAAAGGCAGAGAAGGGAGAGTCCAGATTCGGGGTCAGAACTGGAGTGGACTGGATGACACATACTTTGGGCCATGTATTATTTCTGTTGCATATTCTTTTTCTCTTTTTTAAACAATGTTTTACAAATGTAAAAACTATTCTTAGATTACGGGCCACAGTTTGTTGACCCTTGGGCAAGAGCAATCACATTTCTATAGAAATGCTGAAATCTGTTTACCAGTTGCTATAAATACAAAATTGATCCACCAGTCAACCAGTAGATAAATAAGGCTGCTATACTTTTTTAGGTGAAAGAAGATAAGAATGTCTAAAAATTGGAGAAATAAAAAATGATGAATTAAAAAATGAACAAGCTTTGCCCGACTCCCAAGCACTGGCAGGCCTCAGGTGCCACTGCAGCAGCCCGGTCCTCCGCCTCGCCGCCCACAGTGCAGGGCTGGCACGTGGATGAGTGCCCGGACAACCACAGGCAGCCCCACAACCCCGAGCCCAGCCTCCTGGTGGGCCTGCAGCAGCTGCCCCAGCCTGGGGCGCTCTATTAGAAGTCAGATGCCGGTCTAGAATGACCCAGAATTAGAAAAGATTTGGAGAGACAGAAACTATTCCTGGATGAACACAATAACCATAACAGAAGATAAACCACCAAACTATGAAGAAAAGATTAAGATGTTTTATGAGGAGCAAATACATGTGGGTAAGATCTGCTACATCCTGGACAGCAGTGGTACTTTGTAGGAGATGAAGAGGACAAGTGGGTCTGGATCTTCACGGAGAAAGGAGACATGACGACACTCCCCGCAGGAATCTGTCACCGCCTCGCAGTGGGCGCGAAGACCCACGTGAAGGCCGTGCGGCTGTCTGGGGAGACAGTGTGGACGGGGATTACCGGCCAGCTGAGCATGTCAATGCCCGGGAAGAGGGCATGGAATTCCCGGCACACGCAGCACAGCAGCGCTCCCTGGCAACTGACATGTGCCTTGTGAAGGTCCTAAACGTGGTAACGGAGCAGAAAACCAATCATTTTCTCTTTGCTCTTATGCAGCAAACTTGAGGCTAGATTATCTTTCCTTTGCAAGATTATTTTATCAGAATTTTTTTTTAATGAAAGAAGCTATAAAACTGATTTTTACATGGAAGCAACCTGGAAATGTAAACAAGTCACCTTCATTTTTTCTTATTCAGTCAAGACTAGCAGTTCAGTAGCCCTGTGTTAATAAAGCATCCATCTCAAACACGCAAGGACATTTCATCCATCAACGTGCAGCTCCTTGGATGCTCAGTCTGGACGTGACGCTGTGCCTGTCTTGCAAGGAGGTGTCATGGTAGACAACACAGCTAACCGGACAGAAGACACTTTTTTCTCCCAAAATTATATCTTGGGGTGGGGCATGGTGTGGAGGAGGAGCTTTCATGTTAGGGGCACACTCTGAGTTGCTTATGCCACTTCTGTGTTCAAATTAAAGGAACTGCTTTGATTTAAAAAAAAAAAAAAAAGAAAGAAAAGAAAAAATGAACAAAAATGTCATACATGAAATGGCATATTTGAAATGTTCATTTTAGGGGAAAAATTAAGGCTGACATGCCTTCTGAAGCTGGTAAGAGATTGCCAAGAAGCAGTTAACGTTTATGACAGAGAAAATAACGCTGAAAAATAAAAGAAAGTAGTTAAAACAATCCTGTCACAGATGAGATAGACATTTTGGTTTTTTAAAACGAGCAAAAGGATTGTGTCGCTGGATAGTAGTATGCAGAAAGATTCAACCTGAAAGTTAAACTTCTCACAGAAGCACCAAAGAAATGCATATTCAAGAAAGTGACTATAATATTGATGTCTCAAACTTTATATAAATTAAACATAAATACAAATTTCCTAAAATATGCCCCCACCAATAAAATCAAAAGCCAACCTGGTTTCCAAAAAATCCTTAAAATGCTATAAGATGGGTAAAGGTTAAGAAATCAGGAAGCAAAATTTCAGGTACTAATTGCTAGAGATAATAAACTAAGGTAATTATCTTGAGAAACTTCAAGAACAATCTGAAAACAAACTTTTGTCAAAACAAAATGTCTTTAAATATGTATTTAAAATAAATCATTAGCAGCTCTAAAGAACCTTGAGAGGCAAAAGACCCAAAACAGCAAAGTCGATACTGCAGGAAAAGAGTGAGCTAGCGGACTGACACCACTGGACCTCCAAGACGCACTGTGAAGTCACAGTGCTCAAGACCATGTGGTTGGTCAAAGAACTCACACATAAACCAATGGAATAGAGACCCACACTGACCCGTGACAGAAGAAATACAGAATACAGTGGAGAAAAGATCGTCTTTTCAGCAGATGGTGCTAGAACAACTGGACATCCACATGCAAAAAAAATAAATCTGGACACAGATCTTACACTCTTTACAAAAATTAACTCAAAATGCATCAGACCTAAATGTAAAATGCAAAACTATAAAACTCCTAGAAGATAACCTAGGAGAAAACCTAGGTGACTTTGAGTTTGGCCATGACTTTTCAGATACAACAAAGACAGGATCCATGAAAGAAAGAACTGACAAGCTGGAATTCATTAAAATTAAAAATTTCTGTTCTGCAAAACTCAATGTCAAGAGAATAAGATAATCCACAGACGGGGAGAAAATATTTGCAAATGACACTATCTAATAAAGGACTGTTATCCAAGATACACAAATAACTCTTTAAAATTCAACAATAAGAAAATGAACAATCTGATATAAACATGGGCAAAACATCTAGATGCCTCACCAGAGAAAATACACAGATGGCAAGTGGGCACGTGAGAAGATGCTCAGCATCATCACACGACATCGGGGTACTGCCAACTGAAATAACAATGAGATACTACTACACACCTACTAGAAAGGCCAAGCCCAGAACGCTGACAACACCAGATGCTGGTGAAGATGTGGTATGACAGGACCTCTCATTCACCGCTGGTGGGAGTGCAAAATGGTACAGCCACTGTGGAAGCCAGGTTAGTAGTTTCTTACAGAACTGAATGTACTCTTACTATACAATCCAGCAATCATGCTCCTTGGTGACTTACCCAAAAGAATTGAAAACTTATGTCCACACAAAAGCCTGCACACAAATGTTTATAGCAGCTTTACTGATAACTGCCAAAATTTGGAAACAGCCAACAAGTCCTTCAGTGGGTGAATGGATAAACTGTGGTACATCCTGACAGTGGGATATTGTTCAGTGCTAAAAAGAAATGAGCTATCAAGCCATGAAAAGATATGGAAGCATACTGTATATTGCTACGTGAAGGAAGCCAATGTGAAAAGGCTACATATGATTCCAAGTATGCAACATTCTGGTAAAGGCAAAACTGTGGAAACTAAAAAGATGAGTGGTTGCCAGGAGCTGTGGGGAGGGGAGGGATGAACAGGAAGAGCACAGGTGACTTTTAGGGCAGTGAAACTGCTCTGTATGGTACTGTAATGGTGAATACACGTCATTATACATTTGTTAAAACACAATGAATGTTTAATGCCAAGAGTTAACCTAATATAACTATGGATTTCAGATGATTTTAACTCCAATGTCAATGTCGGTTCACTTAATGTAACAAACATACCACTCTGGTGTGGGATGCTGACTGCAGGGCGAGTTTGTGCATGTGTGTGGGCTGGGAGCATACGGAACTTTGTACTTTCTGCTCAATTTTCCTGTGTACCTAAAAGTGTCCTAAAAAATGGTGCATTTAAGAGAAGAATCATTATGAACTGGACAAATTATCTTAGGAGATACTAAAACGTGAAGGATAAAATATGAAATGTGTTTTCTGAATATTAAATGTTTACGATATAACTAAACCACTTTATATCCCTCAGAGATCAACATAGCAATAATGTTAAAGAAATGAAAGCCAGTCAACCAAACTTCCCATCAACTGTAAGTTTTATTGACAGTGAAAAGAATCAGATTTTCACAAACTATAATAGTAACCTTAAAAAATTAAGTAAATTGGTCATTCACTAAATTGGTCACTTGGCAAACTAATTTTCAACAAATTGGCATGTTCCTGATTACAGAAGAAAAAACGCTAAGTCAGAAAGTAATGACAAAGATTGCTGAGGCTGGGTGCTGCCACAGAGCAGCCAATGGGCCGATGGCAGGTGGAACCCGACAGGCCTGTCCCACGGTCCCTGCCTGTGTGTTTCACTCCCAAAGCAGAACCTGAGAAACTATTCTAAATCTTCTAACTCTCCACATTATACAAAATTGGGAGCTAAAATACATGTTTCCGGTAATTGTTTCTATAAGTTCTTTCTTCTGTCTTCATTGTTAGGTTTTATATTTCATAAATATCTTTTTACTGAAGAAGAAAAAAGTTTCTAAAACTTCAGTTGAAAAAAAATTTCTAAATACCACTTAACATACTTGATCATCATTATTCACAGATTCTATTCTTGTGACTTTAGCTACTCTCTAAAATTTACTTGTAATCCTAAAGTCAGTACTTGTGGCACTTTTGTGGTCACCTGTGGACGTGGGCAGAGTGGAGAAAAACCTCTGTCACCATGTGCACATCCCCAGACTGCCTTCTCGTTCCCGCTCATACAAGGAGAAAGCATCCTCTTTAGTGGTCTATTTAGTACTACTTTTTCAAATTTGTGTGATTTCTAGGGGGTGACCTCGCTGTTTAAAATGGCCCCAAGTACAGTGCTGCATTGGTGTCCAGTGTTCCTAAGCACAGGAGGGCCGTGATGGGTCCTATGGGGAAGATACATGTGTCAGCAAGGCTGCGCTCAGAGTTCAGGCTGAGTGATGGTGTTTTTGGCCGTGAATTCAGTGTTGATGAATTAACAATATACGTTCAGCAAGGTGTCTTTAAGTAGGAACGCACATCAAACAAGGTCACGTATGATCGACTGACGAAAACATAGTGACCGGGGCTCTTAGGGACCCAACCCCACGTTTCCCCCAGGAGCCCCGATTCAGCACTCACTGACGCCGTGTCTGCAGCAACTTTACAGAACATGCTGCTGGGAATAACAACAACTGCCTCAACACTGTACTTGAAGACTTTGTTTTTTTCTTTACATTAATGATTTATTCTTTCCTATGTTTTATTGCCTTAGATAAAGAATCATGAAATTTTAAGTTTGGTTCTAGCTTTGCTATAAACAGCAATCTTAAGTATTTTTATTTCTCTAAATTTTAACTTCTCAAATGTAAAATTAGACTACATGAACTTTAAAAATATATACACCTTTTATTTATTTATTTACATAAACATGAATTATGTTTAAACACTAGTGGCCAGGAAAATAGCATGGATCTAAAATATTTTAATTTAACAAGACTGATTTAATGTCAACTTACACCCATTAAGGGATAAATAAGGTTAGTTTAGCCAGAAGAGCTGATGCTAGTGGGGACGAGTCGTGTCCCTGCAGGCCTGGCTTGCCCCGGGGCCACACACCTTGCTCTCATCCTTCAGAGCTAACCATTCTGCTTAAGGGGCAAAGAGCAAGGTGAGCACAGGTGAGAAAGTGTGAGAACATGGTCATACAGGGCAAACCACTGGCACAGAAACACAAATACGTAGATGCCTTAAATCAGGTGGGTAATAAATATTATCATGACACAACAGGGTAGCCAGGGAGTTCGGTTTTAGTGCCAGTGTGGTTAGGGCATAAAGAACAAGTGAGAAATAAAACTGAGAACGTGCCGAAGCTAGGCATGAGGACGTGTGCCTCTGCACTTGCTCCCTCCAGACAAGCGACCAGGTGAGGACTAAGAACACACCTGGGGGCTGGGTGCGGTGGCTCACGCCCATAATCCTAGCACTCTGGGAGGCCGAGGCAGGCAGATTGCTTGAGCTCAGGAGTTCGAGACCAGCCTGAGCAAGAGCAAGCCCCGTCTCTACCAAAAATAGAAAGAAGATAATTGGACAACTAAAAATATATAGAAAAAATTAGCCAGGCATGGTGGCGCAAGCCTGTAGTCCCAGCTACTCGGGAGGCTGAGACAGTAGGATCGCTTGAGCCCAGGAGTTTGAGGTTGCTGTGAGCTAGGCTGATGCTGCGGCACTCTAACCCAGGCAAAAGAGTGAGACTCTGTCTCAAAAAAAAAAAAAAAAACAACACACACACCTGGGGAAGGTAAAAGGTGCCTGGCCTAGACGATAAACTGGGGACATCAACCCTGCAGATAAAGGGTGAAACCACTGCTACGCAGGACCGTGAAGGTGCCCATTTGTCTTGGCTATTATGGCTTCTATGGAGAAAAAAAACATTTATGATTTATAATCATTTTATACTTAGCAAGGTTCTAAAACCATCCAGGTATATTAGTATAAGGAAAACAACCCCCATCCTTTATATATATGTTTGTTGGGATGAAAATGGAGATAAATTTTTTTAAAAATGAAAGTTTATCTGACATGAAAACAAAGGTACTGATGCTGCTACTCACCAATGAATTTCTGACACTTGAAGCATTCTTCTAGCCACTCTGGTGTTACTATGTGCTTCACTACAGAAATGGCCGTCAGGAACTTCACCGTGCGCGTCACCTTGCTGGCAATGAGGTGTGTGCACTTCTGCGCAGACTCAGCAACCTCCCCACCAAGAATGTAGAGCTTCTGCGGGTCGCAAGCACAGTCAGACATGAAAAGGCTGAGCTTCCATGGAGCCGCATCAACAGGGCACAACACAGATGGAAACAAAGCACGTGAATGTAATTCTCAGCCAGAAAACAGTACGACAGGTACTACGAGACTATAGGAGAAAAATAAAAGTTAGATTTATCACTTACATTTCTACAGTCATTTCCACACAGATAAAGATGAAGACATACATTCTCCAGACATCAAGAACACATCTCCACGAATAGGTAAAATGATGCAAGAATGATACAGCTCACTTCACAAAGAGCGAACTCACCCGGACTATCTAAGCTGACACGGGTGTTAGTGAGGTGCACGAACATACTATCTCTATTTTAAAAAATGATGGCATAAAAATTGACTAAGACATATTAAAAAAATGACCTCATATTAACAAACCCTCATATTTTAAAGGTAGAAAAATAAAATTGCACTAAATTTGTAATAGTGACATTTATAATTACTTTTTTCTTAAATAAAAGAAGGAATAAAATGTATGAATCCAACATGATACAGGTCAACTTACACTCTTAACCACCCTCCCCTCACCAAAAAAAGTAGCAAAACAAAATCCCATCAGCTGTTGGGCTGTTATTTCATAAAGAATATTTAAAATCTGCCTCCATTCATCATCTAACAAATATGGAAACCCCTTTGGCCTCGCTCTACCCAAGAAAAATCATCCTGGGTAGACTGTGTTTCGATCAGAGAACTTAAAAGAGGAGCAGTCCTCTTTTAGGCTAGAACGACACAGCCTGGCAGTTCGTACAGAAATGGTTCCTGGCCTACACTGATGAGAACGCGAGCATCTAAGTACGACATGATAGCAACAACAGGGCAGGAGGTCATCGAACATTTGATGACTAGTCATCACCAGCATGCTAACACCTGCTGCAACGAGACATTGCTGACTACGTGGAAGTTTAATGACCTGCTGCCTGACGTGAACACAAACAGAAAGGGCTGCTGCTCAAAACCCTTGCACGCAGCAGAACGAAGCTTCACCTTGATATACTGCTGCACCTGGATGGGCTCAAATCCAGTGAAAAGCACAAAGGGGGTCAATTCTGGGGTGAGCTTCCTGGTGGGAGGTGGGATGTCCTCAATTCTGCAAAAGACACAAAGTAGCAATGATTTCATTATTTACTTACAGTGAAAATACTCTCTAGAAAACAAGGGATTCCAATGGTTTAACAAGCTTTAACAGCTTTAAGTGTGTGTGGTTTTTATTCTTCAAGGAAAAAGGAGCTACCTGTCCTTTCCCATTTACACAAAGTCACCCCCTCAAAAAGACTACATACATCTGAGACCTCCAAGGGAAGCACCTAATTCACTTTCAGTTAAGATCAATATTCTCTTCTCCATCAATCCCTCCCAATTAATTTTTTTACATTGGCTTTAAAAAGAAAGCAAATATTAGCATTGGTTTCTACATTTCCCTGGTTTTGCTAGTTTAAACACCATTATAATGGCTGCTTTTCATTTTTTATATCAAGCTTTAAAAACAACATTGGTGACTTAGGCCACTCCTCGTCCGCACGTTCACAATCAATACAAGTCAGCCTACAGGGATGTCCTGAGAGCTTCCGGTATCTTTTTAATTCTAGCCCTCTGTCTTTTACTGGAAGGTATAAAACGAGCTTTTTTACTCAAGCATACATTTCAAATTAAACCTCTTGGTTTTTTACATTTCCTTCTTTAGCTTATATTTAAACAAGACAGTCCGGGAAATTTTTATTTTAAAATTTATTCATGGCAATTTGATCACAGCCTTAAAAAATATCGCACAATTAGGATTTCATTACAAAAGTCGACAGTTCAGTTTGTGCTCTGGATGCAGGGAAGGGAAGAAGGGAAAGATGAGGAAACTGGCCACTGCAAAGACAAGCCAAGCAGTTGCATTTCGCCAGGTACGGCTGGGAAGTAAGAGTTTTCTAGAGTCAAGATGGAGAACAAAGCTCCCTTGGTGTGCACCTGCATTTGCTATGCCTTACTAATTACACGGCAGGGATTCATTATTGTCTAGTGTTGGCCGGCCATGTCTTTCCCAGATAGAACCACACGATACGCCTCTAAATCTGTGCACCCCAAGCCAAACACGACACGCAGGTGTGGTGCACACGATGTTCCAAAGGGATCTTAGATCCTCTTTCACGCTGTGGCTGATGCTACTGTGTCCCCATCGAGCTCTGGCAGATCCCAGAAGCACAGCTAGGAAGACTCCACTCTTGGCGTGCAGGGCAGGGCTTCTTCAGCAGGGCCCTGGGGCTGGGGCTCCATGGGGCGCCTTTGAGCTGGTTCCAGACTTCCCACCCACTGCCACCACAGCAGCTTCTACTTTACGTAGTGGGAGGTGGTGGGGAGGGGAAGGGAGGTTCACCAGAGTTTCTCAAAAAAAAGATTCAAAATTTTTCAAATAAAAAATACATATATAGTAGCCTGTATCATTATAAACTGTCTTCAGCAATAAAATGAGACCTACCACAATAGAGCTGTGAAGCAAAAAGCAAATGCTTTCAAACCCTATTTAATGTGAAAATTTTCAGAAACTTTCCCTAAGTGCCACCAATTTTCCAAAACAGACCTGTGAAAGACAGCCAACCATGCAGACAGTTAGGTTATGATCCATACCTGGCTCTTTTAGAAGGCTGGATATTAGTGACTTCATTTTGTTTCAGTTTGGGAGGTAGTCTTACACCCTGTAATTAAAATATTATCTATGTTAATCAAATCAATCTCCCAAGTAATACAGTAGCTTCCAAGAGATTTACGTGTCAAACAACCAAACTACTTAACCACGTCCCAGGACCGTGCCCTTCGCGGCAGCACCAGCACGCGCCTCCCGCAGTGGCCAGGAAACGCAAGCCAGGAGACGCAGCCAGACTGCAAATCCCCTCAGTTCTGTGAAATATCTTTGTCCCCTTCTTTCCTCACCTCGCATTACATACGCACTTTGAACTTCTCAGGACCATTTTTACTTCAAATAATTTGTCCTGTGTCCCAATTTACGATGTGGGAAACATATCACTACAGTCACCCTACCCCCAAAAGACTATTCACAAAATTGAAACTCCACCTACGAGGCTTCACAAAGATGTTACGAGGCCATCAGATCGATAGTGCTATTAGCAGCCAGACAAGGTGCTGAAGCCGCGCCGTGTCTCAGGAAACATGGACGCGGGAACCAGCTTGAGGCCCTGACCCCAGAGCAGAGAAGCCCCGCCAGGAGAGGAGGGGAGACAGGATTCCCTCGGGGCCCCGCCACAGTTAGCATCTCTACTCTGCCCGGTCCGTGTTCACTCCTGCGCATTTCAAACTCCGAGGTTCTTTCAAAAAGACATTTGCTCATGTTTTACTATCTGAAGCAACTACCTCTCAATCTTATTCATTTACCTTAAATATAACTTATGTTTTCTAAATATTGCTGCCATATCAAGACAACCAAAACAAATAAAAGCATATCCACAGAACATGTCTGAAATCTATTTGCCCCATAAGACGTGGAGAATCAAGTTTTACAATAATTTGCAGGAAAGTTTATACTTTTTCTTATTACTACCTTTACAACAAGAAATCAAACTCGGGCAGGTGAGGGAGGCGGGAGACAAAGAAATAAAAAAAAAAGAAGAAAGAAACAGAAAAAGAAATCGAACTCGTAACCTCCCTTTCCAAAGATCACACTTCGGTCTCCAAATCAGCTCTCGCTGGTAGACGGACAGAAACACACGAGGACGGACAAAAAGGGCACGCTGGCCTCCTTGTCTCTGAGATTTTCTGCTTTAATCACCGACACAAAGCCAGAGAAACTGACGTCTGGAGCCCCAGAGTACGAGCCCTGTGGTTTGGGAGGGGAACTGATGGTCACTTTCCCAGCTGAATCTCAAAAACTACCACAAAATTTCTTTCATCTAGGTGCACAGGGAGAATGTCTGCTTTTTTTTTTTTAAACTCATTGTTCATAATTGATTATAAAATTTTAATCCTTAAGTTGTACATCAATATGCTATGACTCCAAATCTTATTTATCATTCTCAGTCAAGTCTGAAGAAAACGATCACGTTCCACAGCCAGCAGTCTTGCTGATGTGATGTTTAGTACGAAGTCCTACAGTCATAGGAAAACTGACTGCATCAAATTGGCCTGAAACCTACTATGTCCCTGGCTCAGGACACGTGTAGTAATTTACAAATACACACAATTAAACTAGTGTGTGTATATCTTATGAAAAACTTTTCCCAGTAAAAATTAACATTAGGATTTTACCAAATTTCAACACTATGGTTTTTTTTAATCCAAATAAGCTTTCAAAATGCCTGATTAACTATGAATTAATTGCAAGTAACTTCATGTAGGGTTTTTTTTTTAGATTTGCAAAGCATTTCAAAATGGTTATGGAATGTAACTTTTAAAATGTCAAAGTATGCTATTTACATCATGCTTTTCTGCTATGCTGGTCTAGTATCTTCCACAGCAAGACACAAAAACTACAGAATATACTTTTAAATCAGCAGGTATTTGATTAATTTCCCTGAAATTATCAGCACAATACCAAAATCTTCCAGGATTTTGTAAGATTTGATTCCTTAAGCACAGTTTTAAAGTTAAACTTACAGAGGGAAAAAAACTCTCCTCCTATATTGACTTTTTATGTATTTTTTTTTTGGTCCCTCAATAACCAAAGAGAATTTTAAACAAATTATGCTCCACGTTTCTTGGCTTAACACAAAGCTACAATTTCTATTATCAAAATGAAGATATATTATACTAATCAAAAGCTATTAATTTTGAAATGTCTATGCATGTCTGTCTATGGGTCCTGTTACAGCCTTTCCAAATTTTTTCAATCAAGAGATTTTAATCAATTATGTACTAGAATCAAATTAGGTAAGGAAAAATTTATTTTACAGAAATAAAATCACTTCCCAACATGCTTGACAGAAACAAGCTATCCGTTTTCATTTGTGTTCCACTGAAGACATGACTGAAATCTGCCCAATGGTGTATTTCCAGGTGGTCCACTACCGAATCCTTTGGGATACTGTAAGATTGGCTGTAGCCAGAGCTTTTTTTTTCCTTGTTTAAAATTACTATAGGTACAAAATAGTTGTCTATCTTTATAGGGTACATGTGATGTTTGGATATAGGCATACGATGTGAATTAATCGGGGTAAATGGGGTATCCATCGCTTCAGGCACTTATCGTTTCTTTGTGTTAGGACATCCCAATTCCACTCGTTCAGTCGACTGCAGCTGGAGCTCTGACTCCATTTGCACCCTGCTCCCCTTCACCGTCGAGAGGTGGTCTTGGTATTTTACTAAGAACAGCGGCCATCTCTTTTCTCTCATCAAAACTCTCCCACTGCTCATACGGTTTTAAAATAACCCTGATTACTTCCAAAATCTTCTCCATAGCCACAGAAAGCTTGGCAAACCACTGCCTGGCACCTCTCTGCTGTATGACACAGTCTACATGTAAGCCAAGATCCGTCTGCAGGCATCATCCGCTGTCCTCCACGCCAGGGGAGCAATGTGCCTTCCTGGCCCGCGTTCTGCACAACTGGAGCAGGAGTCTGTAAGGATGATACCCTAACCAAGCAACAATCCATTGGTTCTAAAAGATAGAATTCACAGAGAATATCTGCTTTTGCTTCTGTGCCAGAGCTGGTCATGTTTTATTAAAATCATAATTACAAAAATATATAACATGGTCACATTATCATTAGTATTAAGGAAACAAGACACTGCCCTATATACATGGGCTTCCTCAAAGACTCAGAACAATCACCGGCAGCTTCCAGATTAGATTTGGAAAATGAGTCAGTGGATCAATAATCAGAACGTAGGTTTAGGTGTCAGCTGGTAATCCTGACGAGAATATTCTCCTCACCTAGCTGTTCCAGTGGCACAACCCTAAATTACCTCTGTATAGGGCAGAAACGTGGTGAAAAATTGCTGGGCGCATGACATGGAAGTCCATTTTAAAAAAATACAGATTCATACATGTAATAACATAAACATAAGCCTAAGCCTTTACATTATACCACTACTGACCAGCTATTCTCCCAGTACCAATGTGCGGTCAGTGACAAGCAGCAGCAGAGAAAGTCTAAGGTGAAGAATTATTGAAATGGTCCTGTTTGTAACTTAGCAGGTATCAGTGCTGAAGAACAAACTGATGTTCCACTCATCATACTTTGCATACGAGAACTGGACAGCGCCTTGCTGAAAAGACAGCCCCTACTTGTCTCGGAACTACCCACCAATGGACTCAAGCTCCCCGAATGGCCTGTCCTGCAAAGTATCCCATCCAAGACCTAACCAATGTGCTATGACCCCCAACCCGGGACACTAAGAAAACACCCCCTCACAACACCAAGATCTGGGCCTGCTTTATCCAATCTGGGCCTCAAGTGGGTTATGGATCCATTGCTTCTAATGGTTCTCAAAGTTCCTGCCTTTCTATTCCATGAAAAACAAGAAGTTGCCTTATGATTTTACTGCTCTTCAATTCTTTAAGCAATCATGTATTAAATGCTCTTTGAAGCAAATACTGCTCCTATGTATACATGTGAACAACTGACAATCATATCATCGACAGAGAAAAAATGGACTCAAGATAAACATTTGATGACAAGTGAGAAGACAGTCTTTCATTTGTTACCATGTTGACAAATTACTAAAAGAATTTTTAATTTACATCCCTACCACATTTTAATAGCATAGTAAAATTATTAATTTGACATACCATCAACAACTCTGCTGACACTTTTAATGGAACTCTCCAGGCATCTAAAGAGAGAAACAAGTTATTTTTTCACAATGTATCGTTTAAATAGAAAAGCCTTTTTGTGAAAGCCTTCTCTGAGGCTGATAATCCTAGACACATCGGTAGCTTAGCTGCCAACATTGAACAGGGACGAATGTAAGTCCTACACTTAAGTTTACGAAAATGTTTTCCAGGGCAAGCTGGGAGCGGCACAGCAGACTCCTGGCGACACTCTTGATGCTTTAGTTTACTGCGCATCGTCTACATGAAGCAGCACTAAGAAAATCGGCAGCAAAGGACAAAGCAAACACTGTTTCTAAACCAATGGTGTTCACCATCCTACTGCGTGTTGTCTGGTTAGACGTTTCTAGAGGACTGTGTCCAGCTCTGGGTAACATACCAGTTATGACAAGAGGCAGTCAACACGAAGGACCATGCCAAGCAAGGGCTGGCGGAAGGGACCAGCATGCTTACCCCGTGGGGTACAGTGGACACAGGGCCATGCTTAATTAAACCTCAGCGTTGCAGCATCTACAATGGGGACGGTGCTCCCTCAAGGAGCTGCGTCTACTGCAAGGCAGAGTGCAGCAGACATCACCTGCTGACACAGGAGGCATGACAACATCCACGACGCAAAAGCAGGTCAGTCAAGGCACCACAGTGACGAGAAGACAGACATCGATTCTAGGAAGCAGGGAATGTTCCACAGGGTAGGGGGCATTTTTCACAAAAGATAACTGGCTCGAGAGACCAAACTAAAAGGTCTTTCAAGTGCACCTTCCATCTCTAAGAGTCTATTAAAAGCAAACAAAAATACCAAACCAACAAAACCCTGGGCAGAGTGGGAAGAAGGAAGAAAGTGTGTGGAAAGGAAATAAATGAATCAAAACCTGGAGAGCTATAGCCACGCCTGGTGGTGAGCATAAATGAAAGGTGGTAGAACAAGCATGTAAAATTTCACTTACCTAGAAGATTTAAGACTAAATGCTGAGTCGGGGCGAAGGGATCCTGCAGATTGAATGTGGTGTAACGGCTGTACTGAATCTGGCTGTACTGAATCTGCCGCAGCGCCTCAAAGTTTCCCAGGAGGACGTCGCCCAGCCACTGGGCGTTCACACAGGGGATCTTCCACTCCTTGGCTTTCTCGTACTTTAATCCTGCTGGTCTTTTGAGGGGCGGGGCAGAGGGGAGAGACAACATATTTATTAAATGTTAGAGTTCTCTGCGGCCTGAATTTATATTTATTTTCAACAAAAGCACTCTAAACATGTCTCACGACAGGAGTGGCAAGCATACCCCAGGCAAAGCCAGGTGACCCTGGCTGGTAATTAAGTGTCTACTTCAAGGCTCAGAGGATTAGAAGATCAGAAGACCACCTACCAGTCCTACTTTTACCTTGTTCCTATTACCTAATGTCATTAATTCAAATTTCATTAATTCAAATGTTTTACAGGTATTTCTGCCAACATTACCCTGAACATCATTGCCACTCTTTAACAGATTTTGATTTCCACAATCAACTTTATACCACAAAACCACGACATATTAAGAAACTCGGGATAGTAGAAATAGCCACTATATTGTGTGTAAATTTAAGGTTAAAAATGGTTTCAAAAATTTGCTTACTCTTTACAGATGAGGACTGTGTTGCTGCGGCACAGATAACCCGTATACTTGGCACCTGCCAAATAAGCCATTAGCTTTAGGTCATCTCTGTCACTATCAACAAATCCAGTCACAGAAATAATCTATGGGAAAAAAAGAGCAAATAAGGTGAAAAAAAACCCCTATCAGACTCAAGTACTATTTCTTCTACTGCTTAGTTGTTTTGTAGAAACACATATTTTTTTCATTATTTCTTTGGCATTATGGGACACACTTGGTAATATCACTCCTAAGAACGCCAAGACCAGAACTGTGTTAGCAATAAATGTGCTACATACATAGCCTTCATAGGGAAGAAGAAAAAGAGTAAACATGAGGTGACAAATACAGGAAAACCTTTTTTGTGTTAACACGACATTGCTCAGATAATTTTAACATAGTTATTTTATGAATCACATACGTATGAGTCAGTTCTTCCTTCTCCTTACTGACCCCAACTTTGTGATCACTTGAGTGGGAGAACCCACAACTGTTGATCAAGTTCTGCTTTTGGTGGCCTTTGATTTATTTTTGGATTTCAAATAGTGTCAAGGATTGCAGAACCCATTAAATATCTACTATGTGCAGAAAACTATGATGGTTATATGGGAATAAAAGATATTAAGGTATTTCTTAATGAGAAGGCACTTATAAACTGGGCCAAAGTGCACAGAATAACACTGACTCGGAAGCCAACACCTGAGCCAGAAAATCAGCACACAGTTACTTGCCAAAGAAGAATGATTAAAACATGAAGCAAAATAAAAGGCTCCCGCCTTACATGCTGTGAGCACGGCTTTCCTCCTGGTGGGAATGCCACTGGGAAGTGCAGGGCTCTGTGAGGGGGCACCATTTTCTTCTTCTTCAAGACTGTGTTTAACCAGTGTGCGGTGATGCATCTCTTTCTTTCTCTTATTGCCTGTCAAACATAAAATTATAAGTTTGTTGTTTTTGTTTTTTGCTGCAGAATTAAATACAAAATCGTAAGGTTATGTAATTACAACGCTATCTTTATTGGAAGCCCCATAAATAAAATAATGTCACGACACTTAGCACTGGATTTATTAAAGTAACAAACTACAACAGTGTGGTTTAAAAATTTACTATCTGTCTAAGAATAGGAGTCTGCAATGGGGGATAAAAGCAACAAATTTTATAACAACCTTAAAAATCACTTTAGTCATGAATAACATTTATAATCATCAAAGCTGAAAGTCCCCCATAAGAACACAGAGGGCCCCACATAAGACAAGCTATAAAAAACATAACCATCCACCTAAAATAAAAAGCAGCACAGGAAAACGCCTCGTGAGTATTCTACATTTGTAGTTGAAAAGCAGATCCAGTCAATGCTACGTTCTTTAAGAGGGGTTTCTTGGAGGTCACTCGTCACATATACATTAACCTCACTCTATCTACAAATACGAATATTTCAAAGAAAAGAAATGAAACTTTAGAGGGTCAAAGGAGGCAGGACTGAAGAGAAAGCTTGCGCCCCAGCAGCAGAGAAGCTCCACAGGGTGTCTGCCGGTCCCGGCCCTGTGCGCACGGCTGCACAACCGCACCGATCCCGGTTCTACCCGCCGGGCATGCAGTGCGGCTAGGATGACGACCAGGAGTGCCTGCTCTTTGCTTCACACTACCTGGGAACCTCTCTTTCCTTTATCCGCTCAAAGACAATGGTGTCCACAAAGGCATCTATCCCACCAAAGAAACGATGATAATTAATAAGCAGCAACTTTCTTATTTTAAGAGATAGAAAAGAGTCCTTCCCCAAAATAATTATCACCAGAACCTTAAGACTGCACATAAAAAATAGCCGGGGCTCTTCTCCTCACCTGGGCATACACGCCGCTGACCTGACTCTCGCAGAGGAGGTGTGTGCATCGGCTGGTGAGTGTGGGGTCCACGGCACCCCCGTGCGCCTGGATTATCTAGACACAAAAGCCCAACTGATTACTCAGGAGAACAGAGTAGAATTATAATTTCTCATAAGACAGCTATTAAAAGAACCAATCATATATTTATGATACGTTTCCCCAAAGAATAAAAGATATATAAGTTATATTTATAAATTTTCTACCCAGCATTATAAAATGAAAAAGAACTCCAACGCTTATTTAATCTGAATTTCCAAGGAAAAAGAGAAGAACAATGGAATGTACTTCTAAAACAGGGTTTCTCGACCTCAACACCACTGACATTGCAGGCCAGTTGATTCTGTACAGTAGGGCTGTCCCACGTGTTCTGGGATGTCTGGCAGCTTCCCTGACTCCTACTCACTACACACCACCAGCAGCACTCATAGTTGTTACAACTAAAAATGTCTTCAGATGTTGTCGAACGTCCCAATGGGTGCAGATCTACCCCCCTCAAAAACCACTATTCTAAAAGGAAAATTAAACAGCAAATCAGAATGAAATTAGTAAATACAAAAAATTTATTTTCAAAAATAGATTCAGTTTTGGGGAATGAAGGAACTGTTCTGCATCCTGTGGTGATCACTTCATACATGGCATTTGTCAAAATTCAAAATGCTGTATGCTAAAAAGGGGGGAATTTTACCATATATTAAAATACAAACTTAAAAAGACCTGCCCCCCAAAACCCAATTCTGTTTCATTTACTTACTTTTACTATAACTATTCACAGACATATTTAATGAGGCACATGACAGAGCAGCAGCTTCCCCTCGCATCCCTGCCCTCCACTCCCTCGAAGCAATTACGTTCAGCTCTTTAAGCTGTTTCTTCTGATAATGAACACATTCTAACTAGCATGTCCTATGCCGCTATTTTTTTGTTTTCCAGCTTCTTGTACTATCCACTGACCTCCTACTACGCAGGCCACCCTTCACACTCAAGCCTTCCTGACTTGCTTGTACCAATTCTTATTTGGATCAGTCTTGGGTATTTAATGTAATGTAGTTTAGCCACATGGTTTAATAAAGCCCCTTAGATTAAAGTTCTTTTCTTGTAGAAATGTTTCTTTCCCTGGGTGTCAATGACTGCCTTATCCTGCCCTCCACCCCAATCTGCCTTTTTCTTAGTTCCATGTACCTTTCACCATTTCATGCCTAAAGTCTCCAAAGAAATGTGTACATGGTGGTTTTAAAATATATCCACAAATTATTTTAAACTCCTCCCACCAGGAGTTGGAGCTTCATTCCCCAGCCTTGAGCATGGACTGGACTTAGTGACTCACTTCTAACTAACACAGCATGCTGGAACTGACAGCAGGAGACTCCCGTGACGCAGTCATGAGGGGCGCAGTGACACTGTGGCTCCTCCCTGCTGTCTCGGGTCACTCACTCTGAGGAAGGAAGACAGTTGCTGTGCTGTGGACACTCAAGGAGCCCATGGAGAGCCCCATGTGGTGAGGAACTGAGGCCTCCAGCCCATGGACACGTGAGGGGCTGTCCTAGAAGTGGCTCCTGCAGCCCCAGCTGACATCTTGACTGCAACTCATGGACAGCCTGAATCACAATCATCCTGCTAGGCCACTGCACTTTCTGACCCATGATGGAACTGTGAGATAATAAATGTTTGTTCTTTCAAGTCATTAAGTTTTGGGGTAATTTGTTACAGAGCAATAGACTACTAATGTATTACAGTTGACCCTTGAATATGGATTTCAAGTTTATTTCACCTCTGCCAACCCTGAGAGAGCGAGACCAACCCCTCCTCTTCCTCAGCCTACGCAACATGAAGACGAGGATGAAGACCCACTTAATGAATAGTAACTGTATTTTCTCTTCCTTGTGATTTTAACAGCATTTTCTTTTCTCTAGTTTATTATAAAAATACAGTATATAATATAACACACAAAATGTGTCACTGACAGTTCATGTTACTGGTAAGGCTTCCAGTCAACAGTAGTCTATCAGTAGTAAAGTTTTTGGGGAGTCAAAAGTTAGACACGGATTTTCGAGTTTGTGGGGGTCAGCGTCCCTAACCCCCATAACTGCTCAAGGGTCGACTGGCTATGTCTCTTCTTAATCTATCAGCATCTTCTGTTTTTCACTTGTTCCTCCTGGACTCTGTCTCCTGGTACCAAGCCTGGTTCTTCCTAATCCTGCATCTACACCTGTCGGGGTTTCCCTACCCATCTGTGTCAGAGCCCCCGATCCTTGGCTGCCATGACTACCTCTCTGCTGGGATAGCAGCTTCCTAAGGACGAATACAAAGGAGATAAATTTTTGACCTTAGAGGTATGAAAATATCTTTATTCCAGTCTTGTGATTGACAGGCTGCATATACTATTCTAGGTTAGACATTATTTTCCCTCAAAATTTTGAAGAAACTGTTCAACTGTCCTCTAGCTCCCGCGTGCTGCATTTGAGACGCCTGACACTGTCCTGATTCCTGATCTTCCAACGTCTTCCCCTCTGTTAAGCTGTTTTTTTCTGAGAGAGAAGTTCTTTCTCTCAGTCTGAACTTTCACAGTCCCTTATCGTCACTCTTTCCATTCCTTCGGTTGTATGGCAATTTCTTTAATAATTTTCTTGCTTTCATTTTCTGTATTCCCAAACTCTTATTATTTAATGTTGGCCCTCTTGGGCTAATCCTTTAACTTCAAAAAAAAAAAAAACCAAAACTTTTCTCCACTATCTTTCATATCTCTGAGTTTTGTTCTACTTCTTAGGATAGTTTCTAAATGTTACCTGCTCACACCTCTGACTTTCTTTTAAATCTTGCTGCTGTCACTCTGAGGACTGCCCCCACCTTACTTGCCCTGGTGTGGATCACCAGCCTTTGTGAGCCAGCCGGCCACGGTCATCTTCCTGGTCACCCTCAAACTCACCACTTTGCTAGTGTGCAGCTGACCTCTTCACCTGCCTCTTTTCTACATGCGTAGTAGACTAGAGAAGACAGACGCAAACTCCACAGCACAGCATGTAGAACAGGTCCTGCAAGACACGCCAGCCTTGCCTCTTCCCGCCGCCACCGGCCTCACGGAGCCCACTGAGGCCCATGCCCTTTGCTCCCTCCCCAGCAGTCCCTGCAATCTCATGCCTTAGCCCACATTGGTCCATCTGGAAAGTCCTCCCCTAATTCTTACTCCTGCTTATCCTTTAAGACTCAGATCAGGAAGCACCTCTTCCAGGAGACTTCGTAACATGCCCCCGACCTGATGGGTGAAGGTCCTTCCTCAGGCTCTCATAACACGCTGGGCCTCACTCCACGCGTGCCTACCACGCTGCCTCCTATCCATGTGGGTGCCTGTGTGTCTCCTACCGCTCTACAGGGTGCTCAGTCTGTTCACTCGGCACACTTCCCCTAGGTCCTGCAGCTCGCCTGCCACGTGGCAGGGGTTTAAACACCAGGAATGCTTACAGTGAAGCACATTCAAGATGTACTTTAGGCTTACTTAAACTCGGATTTTCTTTTTTTTTAATTTTTGACTCAGTTTTAATTTATGGTATTACAAGAAAAAGTATTTACTTTTTCTTTTCTTTAAGGGCCACCATGCAAAATAATAAATCGATGAATGGACAGTTCCACAACTGGGCTAGAAGACTTCGAGGCCCCTTTTAAGCTAGAGATTCTAGGATTTTCCAGTACTTGCCTTTGGAGAAACAGAAATGACCAAGACACACGCAAGTTAATGGTTGCTATCCTAGGTTATCAAAAACCCCATCTTATTTCCCCACCCCAAATTATTTTTATATATAAATTATTAGCACCCCTGAGAATCTCAGAGCTGAAAGAATCTTAAGAATGACAAAGTACAACATTCTCACCTACCAGCTGAGAAAACAGAAGCCCAGAAAAAAGATAGCCAAGGTCACAGAGAACGTTAATAATAAAAATGCCCATAACACATTCAGAACACACGTAGACATATCTCAGTAAATGCAGTCAAACGAATGTAATTACGTCTATGTTCGGAAAGGAACATCTTCAGATACAAAGTTTAACTTCTTCCAGGCACAACCTCACCCTTTTCCAGGTGGCCAGCAGCTGTTTATCAGACATCTGCTCTGGATAATCCGCAATTGCAAACACACAGCCCAGCAAGAAGCCTTCTTCTGGAACTACAATAGAATTATACGAGAAAATTAAAACCCTACAAATATGCTTGCATAAAAAGTGCCATTTGGCCAAGTTCAATTTGAACTTATTAAGTTAATCAGCCTTGACCATATGTTTCTGCCAATAACTGGAATACATCTGAAATACTGTTACAAATATATCACTTTGTCTATATTAAATGATCATTAAAAAGTAAAACATAATTTATGCCTGACCATTAACTACTCTGGGTCGGCCTACATGTTCTATGGAACACTAATATTCACTTCAGTATATGATGTCCCAAAGTACAAAAGAAAGGACCATTATTCCATTACAACTATATTCTTTGTTAGGTATGAGGTTCACATTCTCCATTCTGTAATAATTACTTTGTTATGAATCCTTACCCCACACCCTCAAATACTCTCGAAGCATTTATGTAAGTGCAAGACTTTTAGGAGAGAGAGAAAAAACCCCATTACGAACTCTCCACTGCTGGATCATGTCCAAAAAGCTGCTGCTGCTGTGGCGGCGGCGGCTGCTGCGGGGGCTGGGGCTGGGGCTGCTGAGGTGGGACCTGATGCTGTAGTGCCTGGGATGTCTGACTCAAGTGTTGTGCTGATTGATTTTGCATTTGCTGCTGCTGCTGCTGCTGCTGTTGGTGTATGCGCTGTAGCTGCTGCTGCTGGAGCTGCTGCTGCTGAATTTGCTGCTGCTGTTGCTGCTGCTGTAGCAGGTTGTGCTGCTGAAGCTGTGCGAGCTGCTGCTGTTGCAGTTGGTGCTGCTGCAGCTGATGTAACTGCTGCTGCAGGGCATGCTGTTGTTGGAACGGCTGTAGCTGCTGCTGAGGGCGATGCAGCTGCTGTTGAGGATGCAACTGTTGCTGTGGAAACTGTAGCTGCTGCTGTGAAAACTGATGCTGATGGACTTGCTGCTGTTGCTGCTGCTGTGGAAACTGGTGCGCCTGTGGCTGGGGGTAGGGCTGCTGGGAAATCTGCTGCTGCTGCTGTTGGAGCTGCATGATCTGCTGGGGCTGAAGGTGCAGAACCGGGTGCTGCTGCTGCTGCTGCTGCTGCTGCTGCTGGGTCTGCTGCTGCTGCAGCATGTGTGTCTCTGGAGTCACTTTCACTTGGCTAAACAGCACTGCATTGGCATTTGCATGTCCCTGCTGGCTGTGATTCACCTGCTGTTCTAAATTTTTTGTAGGTGCTGAAAGGGACTGTAATATCTAGAAAACAAAAGTTAGGTGGAGTCATACTCAATAGTTCCTGAAATGTACTAACAGTCTCTTAATCAAGAGAATAATATCTTACATATTTAATATTCAACTCAATAGATGTGTCAAATGATCAAAAACTTCAAAACAACACTATGTTTTTCTTTTGTATTTACTTTGTCTCGTCAATTTCAGTAAGGTAAAAAAAATTCATGTTTTGAGACCACCAAATTTGAAACAAGTAAAATGTAATAAGCTAGTGAATTACAGGGGACAAACACGAGACTCACATTCACTCGGCTGTTTCTAGAAAAGGGGAGCGTTCTCTCCTGTTTGCTTCTGGAGTTTGCACTCAGGTGCTCCTGCAGCGTCCCCATTGCCCACCTCCCTCCCGTCCGCTCTGCAGACCTTCTCCTGGCCAGAAATGCTCCAGGGAGTGAGGCGGAGAAGGCACCTGGCAGGTAGCCTCCGCCTCACCCCAGATCTTCTCCACAGCTGCCACTTTCCATTTCCTCCTGCCTCATGGCCCAGAGTCCAATACAGCAAGGTCCTCCGTGGGTCGCCTTCCAGATGAAAGCAGCGGGCCCTGAGCTGTAGCTCCAGGAGCCCCTCCCCGCCCGGTCACCCTGTTCTGTGCACTGGCATGCTACACCAACGGGGGACAGGCCAGACACCAGCAGTAAGTTTAAGCAGTAAACATCCCCCAACTAAAAAAATCGTCATTATAGCTGGTAAATCATGCTCCCTCAAAAATGACTAAGTTCTTCAAATGGGACAAAAATGTGTCAAGCCAGAGAAAATCATTCAGGCTAGACTCTTTCCCTTCTAGTTCATTCTGCTTCACATGACAAGGAGTAAGCTGAGAGTTCTGTATATACTGAGGGGTAGGAGGAGAAGGGACGGTGACCAGGAGATGCCCCCCAAGCAGAGTATCTAATTGCAAGTCATTTTTGTTATACCCTACACAGCACCGAACAGAACAAAAGAAACATGTTATATAATGAATTACATTCAACATGCTCAAATAACAAAAATCTAAACCCAATTTCCTACAGTCATGGAAACTAGTACAAACAGATTTTACCACAACTCAATCCATACAACTTAACCCTTTGGTGTGCTCACATTCCACAGGAAGTGTGGGGTGCAATGGGGGGCCTGCTTGCCCATGTGTAGATCAGCCACGAGCCCACCCAAGAAACTGCTAAGAAGCAGTGGTTGCCTCCCGAGAGGGAGTTCAACTTTTTACTCTATGTCCTTTGGTACATTTGCATTTTTAAATTTTGTACACATACTACTTTTTCATCCTGAGAAGTAAACAACCTAAGGAATTTGATGGGTAGTAAGGAAACGATTGCCTGCTGTCTGCCATAACACAGGGAGTTGAGCCAGTTGTTTCCACATGCTGCTTAAACCAAAGGGCACTCTGGAGGGGACAAAGGACTGACACAAACACGGGAGCACGTGTCAGGAGAGGGACAAGGAGGGACACCTGGAGTCAGAGGCTGCTGCTCTCAGCCCTCTTATTTCTCACAGACTGGCCAAGAGGACTCAACTGGGCCCGCCGTCGGCATAAGGTGACCGTGATCTGAGCGGGTGGGGGGATGCCTGGGTAGGACAGGAGGCAGCTTACAGCTGCTTCTACTAAGAGCTTCAGAAGAAAAGGTTAAAAAGGGTCCTGTCCACTGCTGACTCTAGTCCACTGAGGGAGAAGAACAGATGGAGAGTCAGGAAGAGAGAGTCCTGGCCAGGAATGAAGGTGGCCATTGGCCTGGAACCCTCTGCTCCTGCAAGGCCAGGGCAGAGGGAGTGAAGTGCAGGCCCAGCAAGGGAAGGGCACCTGCAAGGCCAGCCATCGAGATGCCTCTTAGGACCTCTGCCACATTCATCAGATCACTTTTCAACCCTCTGATCTGCCTCTGCCTGAAAACATATGTTAATCCCGAAGAACGTAAGAAAAAAAGAATCTTAATTGCTCGATTACATAATTGTGCTATACTGCAAACAACCACTTTAAATGAATGTCAAGTTTAAATTTTTCCATCACAACTGTCATAATCCTCATTTAAATTACATTAATACTGAGTTACCGAATGCCACCATATATAAAGCATTATGATACACACCACATGGCTCTAAGCCACTATAAATTTGCAATTTAAACAGGATTTTGACGGTTATATCCCCCTCCCCATCACAATTTAATGTTAAACTAAATCTGTCTCATATTTCTAACATTTCAAAAACTCACGTTCTTCACATCCAGCAGTAAATGTCCTTATGTTCTCTCTTGCATTGCTGAAAGACTCTCAGAAAACCTCTTTGCAATTGTTCTCACTACTGATCAAACCCCCTCACTCACTAGCGTTCCACCTCTACAGCACACAGCTGAGCACGCCAGTTCCCCTCCCTAAGGACAATTTCAAATGCAGAGTTGTGCCTAAACTCCCTATCACAGTCACTTACTTCCATTTCAAACGAGATTATTTCCTCTACATATCCAAATACAAACTTAAGAAACTTTGTATTTAAACCAACATCCATTGTATTTGAAAAAAACAGAATATTTTCTACATAGAATACAGAAACAAGCAGTAACTGATCAACAGTTTTCTACACTACAAATAAATGAAGAGTAAGAACATTTGCTATTTTAAATGGATGACTTCCATCCCTAATTTCTCAACTAAAGAAAGGAGGAGAGTAACACTTCTGGAGCTACCAGAGGCTTTTACACGTTTCATTTAATTCCAACACCAACCCTAGGAGATGGATCTCTTTGGTCCCTGCCTCAGGTTTCCAACTGGTTATGGGACAAATCAATGGGGTATCACTTCTCATTTCTGAGGTAAAACTGGCACCTCTAGCCTATCGTTCCCGATGTCCTGTACCTCCTATATGCCAAGCAGTCCTCTGGCGTTCCAGTACTGCTTTCTGGCAGTGACTTCGCTACTCTCTTGCTGAGACGTTGCTATGTGGCTTTATCACTCACTTGCCGTTCTGGATGCTGATGTACAAGGGCCAGGGGACAGGACCCTCAGCACTGATGGTGCTGGAACTAATCTTTCCGTGCGTTCTATCTCCCCCCTTAACCTGGCTCACGTGGACCCCCATCTGGATAGGCCCTGAGCCTGCAGTTCTTCGACCTCACCTCAGTGGCCCTCTTCTCGCTCCCTCAACGCCCTAGAGCCGTGGTCAGCTGCAAAACCATTTTACCTGCAGAGCCCAGGCAGGTAACATGGAGCGATGGGCACTGAAGCACACCTGAGAAATCTCATTTCTAAAGGGGCAGCCGATGCTCTGCTCCAAAGGACTTACTACACAGGAAGGACTTCAGGAACATCAGCTCAGCATTTCATCAGATCATCCACCTCTTCAGCCAGAAATCTAATTTGTATGGAGAATCTTGTGATTTTGTCAAATAAATCAAATTTTAAAAAATTATTTGGGCCAAAGTGTGTCTGGGCAGAATGTGGCCTATCAGTTACTGGATTGTGTCTTTCATCACACAAAACCACACCTCCAAAACTGCTAATTCAAATACACCAAGCTCCGACCAAACCCTCTCCTTCCGTGCTGCTTGTGTGACCGTTACCACTGGACTGTCCGTCCTCACTGGCCTTCATTCTCCCAGCCCCAGCCTTGTTAATACCCTAAGCTATGGCTGCCAACCAAAACCGGGTCCTGTGCCCAGCAATACTGTCATTCCAATCTATGAATTATTTCAAAATTCCTACTCTCCTCAAATCCCTGATTATCTTCTCTCTCTGCTCACCTTGCCTTACAGCATCTTCACTTTCTTCCTTCTACTACCTAAAAGATGTGCTAGCTTTGACCTTACTCTGGGTTCCATCCCTTTCCAGCGTCCCGAGAACCAGGTACTACCAATAGTCACTGCTTAAGCCTAGAGAGGAAGGAAGGTTTTTTAAAGCATCTTTAACCAACAAAGACTTTTAAAACCACCACCATCATCATACCAATGAAATTAACAATGAGTCTTAACACCAGGCCATGTGCAAATTTCCCTACTTGACACACATCAAGTCCCTCCACTGAAAGTGGATGTGTGGAATACTGCATCCTGCTTCGGACTGTTGCTATACTCCACAGACACTTCACTGGGACTTTCAGCGGCTATTCAGAAAACGAAAATATGAAATCAAAGTGTCCAGAACAAGGTGAACCACCAGTCCAGCCCTTACTGTCAGATGGGATTCTCAATGCTGGGGTTCCTGGGAGCCTGGCCCAGACCCTCCTCGCACCCTGCCCTGTGTCCCTACACATCCTCGTCCGTTCCCACAGCTTCGGTGGGCATCGTTTCATCTGGCTGTAGCTCTAGCCAACCCCTTCAATAAGAAGCCAAACACATACATCCCACTACTTATCAGATGTCTTCCCTGGGATTTATCCGACACCTCAAACCCAACACCTCTGAGAAGGAACTGACGGTCCCAAAGCCTGCAGCTCCTCCAGTGCCCCTTATCTCTGAAATGCCACCATCTCCACTCACTCACTGGAGCCAGGAAGCTGGGCCCTCCCTTTCACTCCTCTCTCAAACTCCGCCTCCAACCACCTCTTAAGGAGTCTCTGCTTCACTCTTGCCCCTCTACAATCTACTCTTTACAAAGCACCTCTCAGATCTCAACTCAGCACGCTCAAAGCTTCCCAGTGGCTTCCTTCCAAGAAAGCCCGTACTCCGCACTATGGCCCTACGTGACGAGGCCCTTTTAGATGAGCACTCACTCACCTTGCTAAGTTCAAGTCTCACTAACTTTCTTTGTTTAGAACACAGCAAATTCTCATCCACTTTGGGTCTTGGCAGCTGCTGTTCCTTTTGCCCACAACTCTGCTCAGTTCTTCCCACAGCCTCCTTGTCAGTCAACCCCGATTTAAGTCACCTCCCTCATGATGCTTCCCTGGCCACCTCACCGAAACAGCCTCCTTCCTGCCAACTGCTACCATAGGACCCTTATTATTTTCTCCAAGATGCCTATCACCATCAGAAATCTTCTGGCTCATATTCGTCTACTTACTGTCTTACTTACCATCTTATCTCCAGTGTCCAGAAAAATGCAAACAGTGGCCAATATACCACCTCGACCACCTTCTTTCTGTCTTAAATTGAAAAACACTTACTTAGAACTTTTAAGATCCAATCTGTGTCAAGCTCCATGTCATAAGCTATAAACTGAAATCAAGGTTTCTTCAATGAATGAATGACTTTATGTTATTTGTTTACTACCGTCAAGTTCACTACAAGCAAATTAGGAACAGCTGGTAAATTTCATTCTTCTCTTTGCTGCCATTGCTAATTTTAAACTAAGTAGAAGTGGCAACCCTTCCTCAAGGGACAGCACTCCATCACTGGTGTCCTGGTTCTACTCATCTGTGTTAGGTCTCCAACCTAAACGCTTGCTGTTGCCCGTTTTCAACAGAATTTATAACTCTGATATACATGTATCCGTGACTGTAAAACAAGTTCTCACACAAATAAATACTGCTCATAAGGTATTTAGTCTGAAGAAGCAGAAACAATAAACTATATTGAAGCAGACTGTGAAATCCAATTCTAAAATCCTATATTTAAGTTTTGTTCTTTAAAGCATGACTTACGTGCGCTACATTTGACGGTCGGTTAATCTGCTGAATGTCAGCATTGTTAGTAATGTTTCTCAACGTCCGCACAGCTGGACTCCAGGAAGCTATCATTTCTGATCTTTCAGAACTTTGGAGATTTTGTCCAGAAGCCATTAAATTACCCCGGACGTCAGGAGGCAAAATGTTACCTGGGACCGGTGGGACATTGGCACATAAATTAATCAACCCAGGCTCCTTCCCCTGAGGCAGCCTGCGTTTCGCAGCAGCTAATTGTGGGACCTCCGCTGGGGTCCAGTTTAAGTTTCTCTCTTGTTTTTCAGGAGAAGAGTCTGAAGAGTCATCAAACATTAGCTCCCCTTTGGACTTCTCGGTGTGTGACTTGGGCGAGAGCGGCTGGTCGCCTGCAGGAGACGCTTCCCGAGAGGTTGCAGGGCTTGACTTTTCATCCGTGCTGCCCTCATTGTGGAAATCGTGTTCCTCATTTTCTACGTCCTCTTCCTCCTCTTCCTCCTCTTCTTCCTCTTCATAAATAATCAGACGAGGATGATAAAATGCTTCATCCTTTTTGCTTTTCTCAGATACGCAGTCCAGGACCCAGTCGGGAGTTACAATTTTAATACTTGCTCGCTTTAAAGCACATTCATATTTCTCCTATGGGTAAAGCACAAACACACACAAAACATAGCTGTAAATTTTATCAAATTTCCTACAATTAGGCATTTTTAAAAAAGAACTTTAGGTGAGGAATGCAGTTGAAATGTTCAGCAACTGTTATTGCCATATTCTACACAGGAAAACTTTAACCATGTAGACAGAGGACATGAGCCAAAAAGTTAAAACCATCTATCGAGGAGCACAGGAAGATCTCATGCCTACAAGAAGAGTCTTAAAAGGCTTTGTTTCAAATTAGATTTTTAAAATATTTAAAATGCAAAAGCAGAGCTAGAAAGCCTATGGAAAATTATAAAGCAAATAATTGCTATCTAATCTAAGTTTTTATTCATTGATAATTTTTACAGAGCTGGTTTTCCATGACAGGCTTATCGCGAGCAAGGTAACCATGTGGCAGAGCACCTTCGGCACCAGGAGTGTGGCTGGCTTTCTCGGGAAAGCGCGCCTCGACATCTAGTGCTACTGTGCTCATTCGAAATGCTCAGTCACACTAAGGGGTGGAGACACAAAGGATACAAGTCTCTGACCTAACAAGGTTCACAACTTAGTTCTAAAGAGAAGTTAAATGTGCAGTGAGATTACAATGTAAAACCAGTGCTAAATGATGGTAACAAATTGGAAAAGGATCCCACTAACGTGAGCTGGAGGACTCAGGGAAAGCCGCAGAAAGGTGAGCTTTGGCTGGGGCACGAATGATGACAATTTGCACGGTTAGAAAGAAAAGCCGAAAATACAGCAAAATGGAAAAGACGTGGACAGCAGAGCCCGATGCAAGGCGTGTTACCAGGCAGAGGGCTCTCCTACTGGAAAGGGTGTAGAATGTGCAAGGCACAGTGGAATGCCAAAGGAAAGCGGAAATAGACGGAAAATTTTAAATAAGAGTAAAGTTTGTAAATTTGGCTCCATTAACTAATAGAGTCTCCCCGACCTGATTCTAAAAGCCTAGCATGTAACAGCAATTCTCTAGCAAACACATAAGTGAGGCCCTAAACTCAACTCCTGTCCTATCATGGAGCCCCAGGGTGGCACCTGCAGTGTATATGGCCGGGTAGGAACCACCCTGGACGGGGCATGGGACGGAGAGGGCTAGCGGAGGACACACCCAGTCTTCTGGCCTGACAGAAGCAGACTGGAGAACGTGAAGCACAGAAACCTGGGGCAGGTATCTCCTGGCAAAGAGTGAGCTGTGAACAAGGCTACGTGATTCGACCTATTGTGTTTGACGATGTTCTTTCTTACGAGTTTTTAAAATACAAGTAAAATGTAGTCATGGGAGACACCCATGAATAAAAGGCTAATAAGCAAAGGGAAATGAACATAATCACAATCACACTGACTAGAGAGGACCACACTTAACATTTTCATAGTATCTTTGTGTTATAAATATACATGTATATATACTAAAAGGGTAAAGGAAGGACACATATTGTTAGTGTACAAATACTTTATAAGGTGTTTTTACTTAATATATGATAAACAATTTCTTCCTATGTTAAGATGTATGCTTTTATGCTGGCACTTTTGTTTTTAATTTTTTTAAATGTACATTTTCAAAGACAGCCCAAACCAGAGACTGTTGTAATAAACTCCCTGCATCTGTCATCTGGCTTAAATAACTGGCAACCTTTTACAAATCTTGCTTCATCTATCTCCTCCCTGACTTTGTTTATGTATCTCTAATTAATAAAGGCTTTCTAAACCACTACCATAATCATATCCAGTAAAACTGACCATGCTCATCTCACATTCAGGCCTGTTCACATCTCCCAGTAGTCTCACAAGCCTGTTCACAGTCGCACACAGCAGCTCTGACGTCAGCATGCTCCTCCGACGCGTGGTTGCATGACTCACTCAGTCCCTGCTGTCAGACACTCAGTGGCACACAGCAGCTCTGACGTCAGCACGCTCCTCTGACGCACAGGACCTCATCAGTCCCCTAGTGTTGGCCCCTTATGATCTCTAGTGTTTTGCTACTATGAAAAACTGGAGTTATATTTTATGATAAATTCCTAGGTTTTGGTGTTCAGGTTTTAAAAGTAACAGAAATTTAAGGCTTCATATCTGTAACTATACTTCCCTCCCAAAAAGCCTATTTATACTTCCACCAGCTATGTAGGAGTATATCAATTTACCTACACCCTTGATAGTAAAACTTTTTATTCCTATCCTAAAAATCATGTTCTTAAATATTTAAGTATAAAATGTTATACAGATTCCCCCCACAGTAAATATAGACAATAAATTTCTATGGAAGACTAGAGAGTTTCAATTTCTGGACTACCCATCCAAGAAGAACCTCTGAATTATTTTAGGAAAATATGAAGTCAGGTATGCATAAAAATATTTACAAACTAAATCTTAAATACAAATGTACAGTATGTTTGCATAACATTTATTATGTATACTACAATTTAAATATTATTTTTCCAAAGTAGAATGACATTTCTTAAAATAATAAAATATGAAATAAAATGATTTTTAATTCTGCTAACAAACACCAAAAACAAAACTACTGCCATGAAAAGAAGTCACTGACAATTTTGGATATTAAAGAGAGGACTTCATATATAAGAGTTTGGGATCTACTGTGGTAGTCTCTTGAGTTCCTAATTGTATAGAGTGCTGGCATTTCATGTTTCAGGAATGACTTGACTGTTTCCTATGCAAATCTAAGTAAAACATTTCAGTAAATTGCCTTATCATATTTCACTGAAGTTCTCTCTCATTTTTCACAAAATAAGTAGTGTTTGTCACTAAAAGACAGTTACTGCTTAAGCAAGGATGAGTTGAGAGCACAGCAATGTCTAAACACCTTTTCCCGAGCCACCTTATCAGCTACATTCTTCTAATCCTTGAATCCTAAAAAACTGTAACTTATTAAGTGCCAAGGACCTCAGGAGCTAACAGCAAAGTTTGAGGGGCGGGGGTACCCATAGGGGGCTGGAGTGCTGGTCGTGTGCACCTCCCCAGCTTAAGTAGTTTGAAATCCCTGTGGTGGGAGTAGTTACACTTGGAAATCTGCAAATGCTACAAACCAGCCCTCTCCCTCCAAGAAATAATAGCCATATCTTGTTTCTATTGGTTTTAAATTTATGAATTTCTCCATTCTTATCAATTTCAACTGAAACTTTTAAACTTCTGAGAACATAAAAGGTAGTATCACTATGCCATTTGCACAAGTTTTCTCTATGCACTCATTAAAAAAGTGCAAAAACATGAATTTACTTAAAAATAAAATGCCATTTATTTTTGTATGTAGTCAGCTAGTCTCTATTTAGCACTCACACAATTTATAAATTCAAAACTGTTTAAATTCATCATATTAGGTTTACAAATTTATGTCTGATTATAGAATATAGTAATATGATGGAATGGTCACACTTCAGTATTTTTAAAGGGATTTAATTTCAAATACTGCCGTCATTTAGTTATAT
The DNA here is from genome assembly GCA_004363605.1 of Indri indri. Taxonomy (NCBI): domain Eukaryota; kingdom Metazoa; phylum Chordata; class Mammalia; order Primates; family Indriidae; genus Indri; species Indri indri. The sequence goes on from RJWJ010000838.1 coordinate 85,036, forward strand.
AAGCCACAGATATAATCATGCATCAAGAACATAATGGCTAATTATTATCTACATTAACTTAAAACCATTTTGGTTTTATAAATAGACAACGCCAGAACATATGGTTCCCCCAGTTCATTTGATACACTGGTGATTCTCTCCTTTGGGAGAGAGTTGGGAAGAAATGTGGAAGAGGCCAGTTGAAGCGGAATCACAAGCCATAGGAAGCTGTGTGGCCTGCCATGACCCAACAGAAGCATGGCAGTACTGCCTTAGACAGAGATGGCAGAGGGACTAGGTACAAATTATAACTCAGTGATACTGAAGAGGAGTTGGTACCACGCTCCCTGAGTTTTGGAAATTTATGAGGGCCTTATTTTATTTTTCACAAAAGCTGGTGGGGCATGGGGATTGGGGAAACACTAAGTCCTAAAATGACCTAGACAATGCTACACAGCTGAAGAAGTATCCCACAAACAACATTCCAATGAGGTATCACCAAACATTCAGATAAAAAAGTTATCTGGTGCCATGTACATTAATTTTTCAGGAAAGCAGCTACAAAAAAAAAAAAAAATTAAAGGATAATTATTCCTATCTTATTCAAAAAGTTCCTAAAAGTTGGTCACTCATCTTTAAAAATTAGATTTTATTGGAATATCACATCACTAAGGGCCACATCACCTAAGGTTTTTATGTCATCATTACAACAGACACATGATGGTCTTTTTTGGTAGCTGTTATATTCATGATGATTCCAATATATAAACATATAAGCTCGCATATACATATATGTTACACATATATAAATATCTTACTACTTCATTGTCTTTCAGAGTAGTTGTGCTTGAACATTCAAAAATCCTGTATACTTTTCATTAACAATTCCTTTCTTTTTATTTTACATGTGGGCATTATGGTTTCTTAAAAATTATTTAGGAACAATAAAGTATGTACAGACGGGTAATTGTCACCAAAAGGGGTACCAGGTGTCTCTGTTTCCATTTCTTCCTGGTGACTGCAGGACTGACTTCCTAGCATGCTATGAGCATTACTGCACTGGCACTTAGTAAGTGCTCACTAATGGCTGCCTGTTGTTATTTGTATTATTGGCAAACACAAAACCTGATTTTAATAAGTATTTACCATTGCAGGAGAAATGCAGTAAGCACTAAATAGTAGTTTCAACCTGGGCACAGTGGCTCATGCTTGTAATCCTAGCATTTTGGAAGGCTGAGGTGAGAGAATCGCTTGAGGCCAAGAGTTCAAGACCAGCCTGGGCAACACAGCAAGACCCTGTCCCTATTTTTTAAAAATAAATTTAAAAAAAAAAGAAGGAGGAAAAAAATCAAACAAAAATAAAATGTTCCTTTTTCCCTATGTTGAATTAGTTCTTTTAAATCTGGAAAATTAAAACTAGAAAAGCAAAAAAGACATATCTTTCTTTTCCAGTCTGTAAATAAAATCAAGGATGAAAAATAAATAAATTACAGAAGACAATATTATAATTCCATTATAGACTTGGATAAGATGATCTCTATATACACAAGCATACTGCACATATACATATAACATCTTATTTAATATCAACTTTTAAAATACATGGAGTATTTCCTTTTCTAAAATAACTACATAGCATATTTGTTACCTTATTCACAAGCATGTTTCATCCAAATAAAATAATTTTTTTTAAGTGCTTCTATGTTGGGATAAATAAAGCCCAATAAAAGTATTTACGTGTTTGTATCTTTTGGCTTAGATATGGTTTTCCTCCAAATAAAAATTTTTAAAATATTCCATTTTTAGCTATACACTTAAAAAATAAGTCTAAAGTCAATAAATACTTTAAAATGTATATTATATCCTGAAACCCAGAGAGTTACTAACGATTTATTAACAAAATATTTTAGGCGGGAAAAAATAACTCTTAAGGCTCTAGAACTAAAAGTCAAATCACAATTCAAAACAGCTTTGACAAACCCACTCTATTCATATATTGCCTCTTAAATTATAATTTTACTCTTTAGAAGTATTCACTCAGTTAAAAAATGTTATAAAGATTTCATTTTCCCATCAAACCACCTATGTAAAAGCAAACGATTTTTAGCTATAAATCAATATTAATATAAAAAGAACCAACTAATGTAACCAAAGGGTACTATTTATCACTTAAATTGTCATGCAAAATATAAATTTTTTTACATAATTAAAATCTAAGAGTCACATCATAAATTTTCAGTTTCTTGGTGAATAGTGTGGCTTACTAAGTTACAACCAAACTCACCGGCCCAAAATCTATGTTATTGTCAGGAGACTAGCATAATGACCAGCACACATTTGTGGCTCGCTTCTGATTAGTTTCAAAGACTGTATAAAACGGAATACTCTCGGCAGGGCGAGGTCCGCACGTCTCTACCGGCCTTCCACTCTATGCCTTACTTCAGCACCTCTGCCATACGCTGCACTGTCTTCCACATCTGTGATCCAGTGCACTCAGATGAAATAATACAATAATACTGATTCAAATTGAAAGCAAATGAAAAAAAAATATGAAGGCAAGGACTGATATATGGAAAAAGTTAACTAGTCAAAAGACTCTTCTACTATAAATACATTAAACTTGATTCTAAAAACTATAAAAAAAATTTTTCATGGGAGAGAAAAATTTGCTTTCCATACAATAGTGGTTCTCAAATTTTAGTATGCATCACAGAATCACCCACCAGCGGGCTTGATCAAACACAGACTGTTGGCCCCTCTCCTTCCCCTACAAGTTCTGATTTAGTAAACTTGGGTAAGGGCTGGACAACTGCATTTCTAACAAGTCCCCAGGGGTTGCAGAGGCTTCTGACCCAGAGACCCAACTTGTACAACCAAAATCAATATGGCCACACCAGTGCTTAGGGATAAAAGCCCTGTGCTCATCAGGACAAATGTAGTTTTTACATATTCCAGTTCATTAAGAAGAAAATATATCAAAAACTTCATCAAATGCATGTTTATAATTATACCTGGTATAGGTTTTTTAAAAAATTGTGAAGGGGACCAAAAATACATTTTTTCATGAATAAAAAGGAACGAAAGTTTTACTTAGATTTCAAAGGAAATTCTAGAAATCAAAAAAATTTCCTATTTTCCCCATGAAATAAAGCCAAATTTCTTTATATTTAGAAGTCACATTTGGCTGATTATACAATTTACAATCATCTCACATCTTTTGTGAAATGAAGCGGATATAAATAATATAAACCGATATAATCAGCTTTTGTAAATGGAATCTAATAACTAACTTAAAAGAAGCTCAAAAAAGGACATCTGATTACTGGAAATACTGAAATGACATATAAAAAGGAGAATACGCATGAAATGCTTACCCCCTTTGGTTCTGGAACAATCAAATGCGTGCATTTCTTATTGAGGGTCAGCTGGCAATCCCCCCCATAGAACGTGACCAAAGCCCACAGGGCGCTTCTGTCTTCAGATGACACCTGATGCAAAGTGAGAAATAAGGCTGTTACCATACATTTTAATCTGTGCATGCTCATATTTTTACTTTGCTATTAGACTACAGTGTGATGTCATAACAATTTTACTTTGTTTACTTTGCTCCTTTATTAAATGAAATTAACCTAGGAATATTAGTGGAAAAACAGAGAAGCTTTTAGCTATTTGATTATAATAAAAACTTTATTCCTATAATAGTTTTTATGTATAAATCACTTATTTTTGCCTTATCACCAAATGAATAAAAAAAATTTAAACCCACATTCCAAAAACTGAATGGAGGATTACTTCAGTCTATAACCATAAAAAAAAAAAAAAACACAGGGGGAAAAAAAAAAAGGAGAAAGACCTAATACTCCATTCCAGCTTCTATTTGTGTCATTTCTGAAAATGTTTAAATACAATAACAATATCAAAACCATATTTCAGGAACTCCTTAAGGCTAATGGATAACAAATACTAATTATGAAATGGATAAAATAAAAAGATAAAAAATACAGTGGTTTGTAAGCTCAGGAAAAAACATAAATATTTTTTAAGACAAAAAAAGAAAGCGAGCAAGCATAAAAGGAATAATTCCTATGCTTGTGTTGTGATGAAGACTCCAGATAAAACGGCGCATGTTATAAAACAGGCTTTCACTGTAACAGTAAAAACAGCTACCATTTATTGCCTGCCTACTATGTGCCAGGAACTGTGCCAAGTGCTTCTGTATATTCCTACTCCTCAGAGCCGCCACGTGAAATAGGAATCATTAGCCCCATTTTAAAGATAAGGAAACCACCAAATTATACCTAATAATTGGAAAAGCTGGCTTTTGAAACCCAGGTCTGTCTAAACCCAGGTCTAAGTCCAAGCTGTACTTTCCCACTGTTGTACACAGCTTCTCTAAGGGCAGTTACTACTGGGAAAGTAAAAAATAACTTCTAAAAAAATAAAATTTTAGCATCTGAGAGGAAAAAGGAACATTTAAGAAAAATAAAGATATGAGCATTAATTCTAAGATAATCATTTAACCAAGTGAATTTTTTTCTGGATAAATTTATTATAAATTGAGGATTATGGTTGTTGAAGAACCCTGAATTTTGTCTAAAGTTAATTTTTTAAAGTATTGATAAGTAGCACATTAATTTCTTTTTAATTTCCAGTATGCAGCCTGCCAGTAATCTAACATTCCTCATCTACTCTCATCTACTTTACAAATATTTCCAGAAATTATTTTGTATTCCACATTACTCTGTGAATATTAATAAGAACAAAGTAACTTTCTAAAATCACTTTTCAAATCATTATTTTATATCTCTTTAATTTAGTAAGTCAGTGCCACATTTCAGAAGATCGGACCAGGTTATTTTTATTATAGGCTTTCACAAAACATTTATATCTTGCAACATTTGGGGAGTTGAGATTTAATTACATGATAATACAGATTAATCCAATGACTCATTATATAATCTCTATTCAAAATGAAATTAAAAAACATGATCTTGATATGCCTTTATTACCAAGATTTGGCTATATGTCAGTTAAGTATTATTTTTATCTTACTGACTGCAGTAAGTCTAGCCCTCTATCCTATTTGGCCTGTATCACAGGCGCAGACCTCAACAGGGTGCGGTATATTGCTGTGGAAAGAACATCAGATAGGGAGGAGTGCAGGAGACCTGGAATTAGCGCGGTGTCTCCAATAACTAGCTTATGTCGACTTGGAAAACTTCCATGACCCAGATTCTTCACTGCTGTACGTTTGGATTAAATGACTTTGAACATCCATACCAGCTCATTTAATGAATCTCCATCAGCACAATTAATAATTAAGAATGCTCTTTCCACACCAAAATGTTAACAATAGCTACTTAGTGGTGATAGGATTATGGGGACGTTTTTATTTTCATTTTTATACTTTTCTGTATTTTCCAAATTTTCAAAAGCATTAATTTTATAATTGGGGAAAAGTACCTTTTTTTAAAGCCATTTTTCCAAAATACCAATCTTATCATGTTGGCTAATAAAGCTCAGATGTCTCCTCAATGCCCTCAGGCCAAAATACAAAATCCCCCACGTGGTGTGAGGCCCTCCCTGGCCTGTCTGGCTCCTGACCGCCTCCTTTTCATTAATGCCACCCGCATGCACCTTGAACTCCAGCCATACTTAGATGACATTCTTCACACACGCTGCGCTTTCCCGGTGTCCAGGCCTTATCCAGCCCTCAGCTCCTCCTCCTCCAAGACTCAGCTCAGGTATCATTACCGCTGCACTCCCACAAGCAAGCTGGACAGAAATCTAAATACTTCTCACACCCTACAACCGCTTATTTGTCTCCCTACCCTCCCCGCCCCCTAAAGCGACTAGGAGGAGAAAACTAGAATTTCATCTCTGTGCCCCCAGGAATAAATACTTTCCTTTAAACCAATCAGGAACACTCTCCCTTCTCCTTCAGGTCTCATCACCCCCGGAAAGACACTCCTCCCTTCTAGTTTAGTGACTCTCTCCCTATTCAATCTTGGTTATGACTCTAATGCTACTTATTAAAGACTAGAGTCTTATAAAAATTATATCTTAAACTTCTTTGGTATCTTTCACAGTACCTAGCACAGTGCAAGGCACATGGGTAGGCAGTCAAGAAATACTGTTGATTGAGATAGAATGGAAAGGACTTTTATTTTCAGTCTTCCAGATTGAAATTATAACCTGGCCAGGCTCTCCGTTAGACTCCTGACCTAGTCCCCGAAACCTACCCAGCACATTACAACAGAGGCCTCAGCCTGCATCAATACCGCGTCAGAAGAAGGCAGATGATCTCTGTGCTTCCCAACTTCTGCTGGCACAAGCTCCCTTCCCTACCTCTCCCTGGGAGAGCTCTGGAAGACTCCAACAAAGAGCTCCAGCTTGTATCAACACCCTGACGGGAAAAGACAGAAGGTCACTGAGAACCACCAAGCAAACAGTCCTTTTGTAGAGGTGGGTCCTGCCTGGCATGTGTATGTGAGCACGTGTGTGCACGGGTGTTGCAGTGCGCGGACAAGGTCTCCAGTGTGGAGACTAACCATCATGATCGCTCCCAACTGTTTGTTTCTGTAGCTGGTACCCACTTGCATTTGTGCATATGTTGCAACATACCATATTTATTCACACGTCTGTCCCCTTCTAGATTGTATGCTGAGGGGGAAATCACATCTTAATGGCTCTGTACTCCTTTGCATTCTTCCTGTCACAAAGGAAGTACTCATCAAGGATTTGTTGAACCAAAGCCCCTTAGCTGCACGCTGTACATAGGTTTATTAATATATCTTAAGACCACCAAATCAACATTTTTTAGCAACCACAAAATATCAGAGCTCCCAGTGCACTTTTCTTAAACTAAAATTTCCAGGGTTTCCTCACATAAGCTACTATCAAAGTCTCCCCGTCCTTATTAGAACAATCTTCTCAATTTAAAAAGTGTTTTCTATGTGACCCCATGACACACTGGGGTAAGTGATGAACTATGACAAGTAAGTATAGTAGGTGACCCATAAAGAGCATACCAATTCTGGGTTCTGATTTTTCTTACCTAATGAATTTGCTAAAAGGATACAAAATACTATCAAAGAGCTTGCTGATAAATTCCGCCAGACCCAACCACTCCCCTTGACAAATTTAGCACCTATATAAAATTCTGCCTTTCATCTGGAGGTGGGTGAGCAGCACCTCTGCTAAGTTTGTCACCAGCAGGCCCCCTCCCGGACCATATAATCAAATGACACTCTTCTACCACTAAGAATCTAGACACTTGTGTTCTCTGACAGCGTGCTCACCTAACTGTTTCTTCCTAGGAGACCCCATCCCCCCATCCCCCCCGCTTCCCCAACAGGGACTACACTGGCCTCTTCTCAGCCCAGAACCCAAAACCTACGCAGACCCCTAAGCCTGTGCGACGCTCACTGAGCCAATCAATACTCCTGATCACTTTCTATCATCCTTTTTCTCCTTTTCCTCCTGGGTCACAGATCAGGACTGAGGGAATGTGCACAACTATCTCCTACCAACTTATGCTTTAAACCTTTAGGATGTTGCTATTTCCCAGCAATAAAAAAAATAAAAATGATTAAGTCTGACTTTATTCTTGGTTTCTAAAAATAACATTCTACTCCTCCAATATTATCTCTATTTATTTTCAAGCTCCTTTTTCTTCTCCCCAAATCTCTTTACATGTTACCCAGGGCTGCATTCCCAGTTATCTGCTCCTCTCTCTACCTCACTCTGTGGGATTCTCCTTCATGCCACAGTACCTCCGAGTTCCTATGTTTGCACAGCTCGACACCCCAGACTATGTGTTCCAAACCGGCGTCATCACCTTCTCTCACAAACCGGGCTGCCTCTGCACTCCACCTGCTCCAGCGATGCTCCCACTTCACGGGGGCTCCTCATCTGAAACCACGCAGCGACCTCTAGCTCCTTATCCCACAGGAAGGCACCCACCACGGGCCTGGCACAGAGGTGCATGCAATGTCCCAAGACACCAAGACCTGCTGAGTCCCATCTGTTGCCGGGTTCCATGTTCTACATGCTACCTTGGACCTGGATCTCCACCCTGTCAAAACTCCAGTCTGCCCTGCCCCACATGCCACCCTCAGAGCTCACAGACTGGTTTTACCTGCAGCCACCACAGGTGAGTTTCATTTTGTTTGCTTTTCTATTTCCCAAATTTTCTGATGCAAACATTTATAATCCGAAATTGAATATATAAGAAAAAAAGTGAAGCATCCTGTTGCCTACACTACCCGTCCCAACTCACAAACCTTGGTTTCAAGGCTTCCTATCATCTCTAACATCCTCCTACCCGACCGTTTTTCCTTCTACACCCAAACACATAACCTTGGCTCTGACTCAGTCTCCTCGTTGCTGGCTCCTGTGCACTCCAGATCTCTCCTTCCACCTTGCGTTATTCACAATGCCTCCCTGCCTCCCCTCCTATTCTCCCAAGCCCACTCGGCTTGCACATCTGTTACCAAGGCTCTCCTCACCTCGCAGCCCAGACAGAGGCCCTCCTTCCTGAACCCGCACACTCACGCCTGTGTCCTGATTTAGCATTCTGTCATACATGTATGATGTATACCATCCCTCATTTATAATGCGTATTACGTAACAATCTATTACAAATATTATAACCTCTGTTAACCGTAACTATTAGTTCTTTCTTTGCAAGACTAATAGTATTCTCTGGTGCTAAATTCATAGTGAAGATTTAACAATATCTAATTACCTAATTTAAAACCCTATAATCATTTTATACTCATATACTTTTGATCTTCTCACTTATTTCACTAAGTCTGTTAAATCCCATGCTACTATGACCTCAATCTCTGAAAAATGTCCCCAGGACTCCCTGGCCCATCCCAAGTTCAGCATGGCCCTTCTTCCTCTCTCCCTTTTTCATTCAATTTGAATCCTGTCTGGATAATGGGCTCTGAGTCTCTGAAAACCAGAAATCCAATCAATGCAAATAATTAAATGATAAATTCACACTTTAGCCAAAGTACACTGTGTTTATACAAAAGTAGTAATAGTAATAAAATGTTTTTAAAACTTTTCTGATATGTTGATTGTAAATTTGGAACATACAGAGAAGTATAAGAAAAACAATAAAAATTACATGTAACTATAGCACCCAGCTTTAAAAACTTTTCATTCTAGCCAACTTTAAAGATCATTCATGTAAATATACACTTAAAACAGATATGAAAAAACACTGCAAAATACAAATACCAACAAAATTTCTGTTAAAGAGAAAAAAAAGAACCAATTTTGCTTTTTTAAGGCTCTCCATCAAATTAATGTAGTAAAAACAAAATGAGAGGATTTTAAAGAATTTCCAGAATTTATAAAAGACAGAAACGAAAACACAGAAACCACAGATAAACCAACTTACTTACTGCTTAGACAGTAAGGAGAGAGACAAATCCAAACTGGTAGTATCCTTTGCATTAACAGTTGAGTCTGGCCAACAACCTAACAACACGGAACCAATATTACCTAGTTCCCTAATCCTCTGTCACAAAGGTATAAGGAAAAGTGAGGCTATAATCAAATTCCTTTCCACGTAGCCTAATATCTTTGACATGCCCCTTTCTCAAAGGTTTGCATAGAGAAGGAAGACTAGTTTCTCAAAAGTATCACCTATAAGCACCAAAACAACAGCCTGGGACGAGGCTGTCAGGTCAAATGAGAGGGGACACTCTATAATGCACTTTTTCCTATCTAAGGACCACTGATTTTAAGCAAATTATTCCATGTAATTTAAAAACAAGTTTAAACAATGCCAATTTGATTTTTTATAATAGTTTTTTAATTATAACTTGAGGTTTCTTAGCTGGGGGTGAGGAGGACAAATACAATAAAGAAATACTAAATATTCACTTCTCTCACTACCTAGAATTAACCACTGTTAACATTTTGGTCCCTTCGCTCAGATATTTCTTATATATTTTATTTTGATGATGTAATATTGTACATACCTATGTTATATTCTGCTTTTGTCCATTTAAAACATTTCTCATATCTTTACATATTTCCATAAAACATAATTCAAAAATAGCAATGCGGCTATTGTATAAGTATACGTAATAGGTTTCCTAAACACTTCCAAATAGTGGATGATCTAATTGTCTCTGATTTTACCATCTTATAAATAATGCTGTGAACATCTTTATATGTCAATCTGTCCTTACTTCCATCAACTTGGGATAAATTTCTAACATAAGCGAACTGCGGGGGAGAACAGAATGAGTACTTTAAGGCTCTTGAGACTGCTAACCTTTTCCAAAAAACTGTTACCTTGATTTACCTCTTGCGGACAATGAGTAGGGGAGTTTTCAGCATCTCCACCAGCATCAAATGCACTGTTATAAATTTGATGAACAAAAATTCTTATCTCATTGCTGTTAAAATGTTCATGTATTTGATTATAAAGAGTATCAAATGCTTTGTTACACTTATTATTTGTAATTCCTCTTTATAAGCTGTAAATTCATTTCTCTGCCTCATTTGCTAAGGTCTTCATTATGTTTTTCTTATTGGTCTGTAGAAGCTCTTTACTTATTAAGGCAATTCTTCGCTTGTATTTCTGACTGAATTTTCCTTGTCATCTTTTAATTTCATTTTTAATATTTTTTCATATTCAAGTTTTAAATCTTTTAAATTAGACCATTTTCACCCATTAAAAGCTTTAAATCTTAAAAGCATGAATATTTGAATATATTTAAGGGTGTCATAAGTTCATATTGGATATACAGTTTATTAAATAGCTTCTCTAAAACTGGTTAACAAATAGGTAACAAATGCAATCATAGAAAAACTCAGAACTGTCATATGTAAATAACACAAGACCTGCTGTAACCATGCTTACCTGAGAAAGGCAGGCAGTGATTCCAAAAAATATTTGACATGACTCCGGGGAAAAACCATTTACTCTGTTTTACAGTTATTAAGTTTACAATGAAATAAGATTAGTGCAACCTGTAATTCGCTAACAGACATTCCCCACCCCCTCCCTCCCACTCAGCCCATTTACGAAAGCGACAGACTTAAGATGGCCAAAGAGAGCGCAGGGCAGACTAGAATACAGAGAAGCGCGTGGCACAGACAGAACTGAGCAATTTTCTGTAAGGCACATTTTAAAATCCAATCTCTGCACTTATATAATAAATCAAATAAGCACAATATACTCATGGGGGAAACCATTTGACCTCTGATAGCTAGCTAACTATACACACATATACACACATGCATATACACATACATGCACACATATGGCACAGCAATTATTTTAAAAGCAAATTTAAAATGTCTTAAGTTTATTTTACAATGAAACATTAATGTGACTGCTTCTGTTGCACAACAGAAAGAATCTTTCATAAAAGAGCTCAATTGAGTTCTAGCTTTATTATCACCACTAACTTGGTGAACTTAGACAAGACACTTGTGAGCTTCAGTTTCCCTTATAAAACGAGAGTTGGAATATATATATAATTCCTTCCTAGGTCTAAAACTGATTTTTAAAATTTGTTCAAAATGATTACTGAGGCCAGGCACTGTGGTTCACGCCTGTAATCCTAGCACTCTGGGAGGCCGAGGTGGGAGGATCACTTGAGGTCAGGAGTTTAAGACCATCCTGAGCAAGAGAGAGACATCGTCTCCACAAAAAACAGAAAAAAATCAGCCAGGCCTGGTGGTGTGCGCCTGTAATCCCAGCTACACAGGAGGCTGAGGCAGGAGGATCACCTGAATTTAGCAGTTGGAGGTTGCTGTGAGCTATGATGACTCCACTGCACTCTAGCTGGGTCAACAGAGCGAGACTCTGCCTCAAAAACAAAACACCAAAATGATTACTAAGAGCCTACTATGTGCCAGACACTGGGAATGTGGCTAAACATGAGGCAGACATGATCTCAATGTGCCTATACTTTATAGTCTATTTAAAACAAACACAATGACTTTTTTTGAACAATGTGGAGTGTGCAGAAATTAAAATGGATTAAGGTATTAATATTGCTTCTCTTTCCCTATAGGAGAAAAATATACCTATTAAGATAGGTGAATTAAGAAAAATATCAGATTGAAAATTCTATTGCAATTGTGAAGTCTCCTATACAGGTAGACAGATATATTAACTAATTTTATAAACATCTGAGACCTCCCAGACTGAAATAAACTCTGGAGTACAACATGACACCTTCAGCCCCATTATCCAAGATCCGTTCTCATCGTCCTATCTTGGCTCAGGATTGTCTACTCTCAAAAACTTGGGAAACATTAACAAAGGCAAAACTCAGAGTACAACGTCTACCAGAGAATATGGAGGATTGGGTTCCCTTTTCCCACTCCTTCAGGCTTCTTGTGGATAGGCAAGTAAGAGCTCAAAGGAGATGACTAGAATGTTTATTGCAGCACAATTCACAATTGCAAAGATGTGGAAACAACCCAAGTGCCCATCAATACATGAGTGGATTAATAAAATGTAGTGTCTGTATAGCATGGAGTACTACTTAGCCACAAAAAACAACGGTGATAATGCACCTCTTGTATTATCCTGGATGGAAGTGGAGCCCATTCTACTAAGTGAAGTATCACAAGAATGGAATACAAGCACCGCATATACTCATCATCAAATTGGTACTAACTGATCAACACTTATGTGCACATATAGTAATAATATTCATCGGGTGACGGGCAGGTGGGAGTGGGGAGGAGGGGACGGGTATATTCACACCTAATGGGTACTGTGCACACTATCATGGACATACTTGAAGCTCTGACTCGGGTGGGGCAAAGGCAATATAAATAACCTAAACATTTGTACCCCCGTAATATGCTGAAATTTAAAATAAATAAATAATAAGTAAATAAATAAAGGAGATGACAGCTTCTTAAGGAAGTGTTGCGTGGAGAGTAAACGACCTAGAATAGGAAGACTAGCTTCTCAGCCTCAAAAGTATCCATCCCTCTCCCAGTTCTTTTTACCTATGCTTATAAAGAAAACAAAAACAAAATTAAAAAACAACAAAAAAAACCCAGGAATTAATTTCCTCCAACTCTTTAGACTATAGATGAGAAAATGAGAAATATTAGAATTTTTCAGTTGGAGTTGCTAAAGTTCTGCACATCCTCCAAGAACTGCTGTTTTTGTTTTTGTTTTGAGATACAGCCTCACTCTGTATCCCTGGCTAGAGTGCAGTGGCATCATCATAGGTCACTGCAACCTCAAACTCCTGGGCTCAAGTGATCCTCCTGCCTCAGTTTCCCAAGTAGCTGGGACTACAGGCGTGCACCACCAGGCCTGGCTGATTTTTTCTATTTTTGTAGAGATGGGTCTTGCTCTTGCTCAATCTGGTCTCGAACTCCTAAGTTCAACCATCCTCCTGCTTTTGGCCTCCCGGAGTGCTAGGATTACAGGCGTGACCCACAGCACTCAGCCAACAACTGCTTTTAAAGGAATGTTTTCTCTGTTTATTCGAGGTCCTCTATAAATATCTCATTAAAATAAGATTCCTTCCACCTGCATTAATTCAATAGATAGTAAACATACTCAAAGGAACTTCCTGGCAGAGCCACAGGGTGAACGACATAATCTCTTCCCAGGTCTAAAATGTTTAACATAACTATATGGTGTCGGGTACTCTTAAAAGTGATTCCCACAATCAGGTTGTGCTTGGTGTGACTTGCCAGGGAAGCTCGTCCTTTCAGAGTGAAACAGAAGCCACCAGGCCTGGCAGAGTGCACAGGAGGCCTGTAGCACGCGTCATTTCAGGTCCTGCTCCAGTGCTGGAGCAGGTGCACGGCAAGCGATGTGCCATGAACGAACACAAGCATGCAAGCAGGCTCCCTGCAGACACAATTGTGTCTTCTCACAACTCTATTTCCAGTACCCAACCCACGGCATATGTGTACTGAATTAATATGCCTTCTATCCAAAGTAATTAAAAAGATTAACAATGCATGTTATAAAACTAAAAATTTTCTTCTCATGTTCTCTTCCCCAATCTAGTCTTCGAATAGTTCATGATTTGGTTCACACAGACTTAGAATTTTAGAAAGATTCTTTGTCTAGCTAGCACCACAAAAGCCAAAGAGAACTAGAACTTATGCCTGTCAGTTCCTGTCCTAGAGCTACTTGTAGCTGGTCCCCCTTTTACACTGGATAAGGTACATAAAGTGTGGTAAGGGGTGGAAACCAGGAGGGACAGAGAATGCAGACAAAAATATTTGCCCTAACCACGAATCACTTTTCATTCAGTAACTCTCATCTCCACCTTCAACCCAGAGTTATTCCTTCTCCCCTCCTGCCTCGGCAAAAGGATACGGCAGAAGAGCTCCACATTGCACGGACAAAGTCACCCAAGAAGGCTGAAAAAGAGAAGAGTACCTCAAATGAAAAATTGTTTTCAATTTATAATCAAAATGACATTATTTTACCAGTGTTGCTCCTAGAAATTAAAAGACTCTGTTATAACTCATCTTAAAACATCCAGATTACAAGCATATTCATAGTGGTAGAAAAGATTAGTTATTAGTGCCCACAGTGAAAAACCCAATTATAAAATGAAGCACCGCCATGTTTAAAAAAATTATTATGCATAGACATTTAAATTCCAGGTTTACACACTTACTACTGCCAGCCGCCCAGCTAGAGGGACAGGGAACCACTCCCTATCGCACCCTGCCACCCCCACATCCAGTCAGCCCCTCATCTGGCCCCTTGTCAGATCTTGAATTCAATCAAGTCCAAATTCATAAGGTTTTTTTTTTCATGAAGCCAAGTAGATACAATGTTTGTAAACCATAAAAATTACATCTGCCTGGTAATTTACTATAAATTTCAAAACTCAGACTAATTATAAAACAGATTACTTCCGTTTTGAGCAAGATATTTTTAAAAAAATATCTTATCTTTCTATATTTAACCTTTAAAATTACACTAATCATTGAAGCTCTACTTCACAAAATTAATACCCTCTACTTCACAAAATTGATACTAAAAATACAGTAATGCCCACATTACTACATTCTGGGAGCTGACGACTTCCAGCAACTTCAGCCAACTGAAACATATATGTATACTCATTACCCATCCATCAATTCATGCATCAAATATTCATTGAGAATCTATTTTGTGCAGAGATGTGCAAGGTGCTGAGGATATAATGATGAAAAAGAGAAATGCAGTCTTTGCTCTCCTGCAACTCATATTCTAGGCCAATCGTCAAACTGTTTTTGTCATGTACACCTTAAATGAATTTCAGACAAAGAAGTGGCCCCCTCATCATTTTTTAGAGGAAATCTATAATTTTTCAGTACTTCAAATAAGCGTATTTTCTGTAAGATAGGCATATTAAATATTTTATAAAACAAAGAGTGGCTATACTTGGGATAATTATTTCATGATGATTTGATAATTTTACCAAAGGTTTTAACTAACTTATTGGATAAGCTGCACCAAATCTGAAAGAAAGCACCTAGTGTTTCTATCCATGTACTTTATCCAACAAAAATCTTCATATTTTTTGACAGTCCTGGGAAAATTCCAGTTAAAATTAAGGAATGGGCTAACATCAGGAACATGTATTGGCTTTGACTCTTCTGAATACAGAACATCCTCACATCGGCCAAGTGTTATTCTCAACAGCAACGCCAAGAAGCCCCTCAGAGCCCACAGGTCCAAGATTGAGCACTAAGCGAGGATTCTCTGAAGCCACTATTGCTAGCTGTCCCTTTGTCTGGTGTCCAGGATCTTCAGAGCCTGAGCCGATGCACTATAAGATTAGCCTGGGTGATGATATGACTCTTGCGTAAAGTGGGAGGGGGCCACTGTGACACAGGCATGTTCCCAGACAGTTTTAGGAAGGACTAACCTGGAAATGCCCCCCTACAACCATCCACACAACATACACCCTGCAAAGCCTTCCCCCTGGGGAAGTGAGGTGGGGTATCCCAGTTTAAAGACTGCTGGTGTAGCTATCATAAAGTCCAGTCCAAGAAGTTGAATTAAGCTGAGTCCCTCAATCAGGCAAGTCTAGATAAAATAATGCAAAGTTAAGAAGTATGCCACAATCAAGGTGAGCAAAGGTATGATATATAAAAAAAAAAAAAAAAGTAGGCCACAGTATAAAGAAGAAATGGAAAACTATAAAAGCACAGTAATGAGCTATTTATCCTGAAGGCAAAGAGCAATACATAAAAATAAACCCACTACAAGTCAGCATAATTAACATATACAATGATGCCCCAAAACCACTGAGAAAAATATCTCTCTTAAAAATACTATTTAAAAATTTTTGGTGCCTAAATGAGCAAGTTTTAGACATTTATAAAATTCACATATGTAAATGATGCATAAACTGTCACTATGCATAAGCATGCCTTATTTTTTAAATGCTCTGTCAAATTTAATATCAAGGTAAAGCCGGGGATATGCCCCTAGGGAACCAGGTCCCAGCCTTCAGGCAACTAAATGCAGACTCCATTATTAGCAGTAGGATCCAAAATAAGAAAGGCCTGTAGGTTCAGACTAAGAATATTAGGATCAACTAGAACTACCCTAGAGTGAACAGAAACTGTTGAGTCAGCTCTGAAAAACGCTACCACCCTGTAATGTAACGGAATAGTCCCTGGACAATATAGGTGCTGCCACAAATTATAAGCCGGCTGGAATGCTGAACTAGACACAGAGCAAACATGCTGGCATCCAGTTGAAAGTACTATAGCCACAGGGAGAAGGAAGTGGGAGGGGGATATATTATAGTAAAGTAGACTGGCAACACAGTGACAATCACAGAAGCTCATTGCTAATTGTACAAGTGATGGGTATTTTTATGCAGCCTTATACTGACTTTCCCAAGAATACGAGTACTGTGTCAAATATAAGAAGACTGCTGTGTTTAGCTTAGAACTTTACCAAGGAATGATCACCACTCTAAAATGTCACCTCACAGCTGGTGATTCCACTTGCGGGATATAAGGATCAATCTGCATTTTTGTGGCAGTTTACATTCAGTCATTCTGTACATAGCAGCATCTGAAAATTGCATCCCACCCTCTAATACAGTTGTACCCAAGTATTTACATTGAAATACATACTAGGCCGGGCGCGGTGGCTCACGCCTGTAATCCTAGCACTCTGGGAGGCCGAGGCGGGCGGATTGTTTAAGCTCAGGAGTTCGAGACCAGCCTGAGCAAGAGCGAGACCCCGTCTCTACTAAAAATAGAAAGAAATTAATCGGACAACTAAAAATATATAGAAAAAATTAGCCGGGCATGGTGGCGCATGCCTGTAGTCCCAGTTACTGGGGAGGCTGAGGCAGAAGGATTGGCTTGAGCCCAGGAGTTTGAGGTTGCTGTGAGCTAGGCTGATGCCACGGCACTCACTCTAGTCAGGGCGACAGAGTGAGACTCTGTCTCAAAAAAAAAAAAGAAATACTTATCAGTATTCGCTTTCCTTTTATTTCTCATTTATATTTCAGTTTGGGCAATTTATATTACATATATTTTTTACATGAATTCATTTCAGGATAAGAAAGGGGGTGCTACAAAGTATTTCTTATAAAGGGGGGGTTTAAGAACTACTGCTGTAGTTGGTCAGGTAACAATGACCTAGGCCCCAAAAATGCATTAATAAGACTACTTTCACTACAAAATCTCCACAAGATATGCAAAGTCACTTTAATGAGACAATAGCTCCAGGCTATTGCCTGAGTGATAGCAAGTGCAGGAAGGGGACGGGACTGAGATACAGTCCCTATAGCTAAGGAGAAGGAAGCAAACCATGGACAGAAACATGGTCCAAGGAAGAGGGTGCCCTAGCTCACACCCTTGTCCCCGTGACAAGTCATACAAAGTGGCAGCAAGTGAACTGACCAGGAAACCTGCAGATAATCAGGCTTCACAAAAGGAACTGCACACAAAGTGTGCCTGAGCCGGCCAGGCTCAAACAAGCACTCTGTGAGTGAACGTGACCATCATATTCACCGCTGCAAATTAACACTCGTTCTGACTTAGACAGCAGTCTCTTAAGAGTTTGGCTTATAAAAACCTTCTCTTGAGACATCCACTTTCAGGTTTATTTTCAAAATCTAGGTTTGTGAGCCTTCAAAGCAGAGTTTCAAACCCTGGATACCAGTGAGGTTACCACTTCCCAGTAGCCAGACAGGTTCTCTGCTCCCCAATTGTACTTAATGGCCATCTTTCTTTTTTTTTTCTCTAATTTGAAAGAAAGGGTCTGCTTGTGTTGTCCAAGCTGGAGTTCAGGAGCTACTCACAGACATGATCATTGCGCACTGCAGCCTCAAACTCCTGGACTCAAGCAATTCTCCAGCTCCTGAGTAGCTGGGACTACAGGCACGTGCCACTGTGCCCGGCTGTGCCACGTCACCAGGCTGTCAATCTTTCTTAACTCCTAACACTGCTATTACTAAACGCAATAACTTTCATACTGATTTTTTTTAAGGCAAAAGGATTGAAGAAGAGGTGAAAAAACGGCAGTGGTATAGAACTATTTCTAAATAAATATCTGATAGAGAAGATAAGAAAGAAAATTGAAGGATCAGAATTACAAAATTAACTAATTTTAAAAACACGCATTTAACAACAATCAACTCACTTACCAGCTGCAAGAAAACAGCACACAAAATCTGCACAACTTGCCCACCAGCTGAAGCCCTCATCGTCTATAATAAACTACACATAGGTCAAGGTGGATAGCAGTCCAGATGGACACCAGGTGGACAGTGTGAGTGATGGTCATTGTGACCCTTGTCAGAAAGTCAACAGCATAATTAATGGAGAAGAGGATGCCCTTCAGCTGGTCTAACTGAAAATTAGGACCACTTGCCACAGTGGGGATGGAAAATAACCCTTTCTCAGGAGTTAGCTCTGGATGGGCCTTAGCCTGCTTTTAGAATCAAGTACACTCTTACTATAATCCAAACACCCATCTGAATCAAGGCAACAGATCTGCTTCCTACGACAGGTATCCTTGGCTTAGAGAGCTTCCAGGCAGTAATAACATGAGACCGCGCCTATAGGAGGTGTAAAAGATGATCTAGAATGATTCATAATATATAGAAACCTTGCTGTATCTTGTTTTAACTGAAAGGGCCTGAAGCTAAGGTAGGTTGAGATGTTAAAGGCCTTTATTCACCTGGAGACTTTCCACATAAAGCAGAACTTCAGCAAAGACCCTGAGAAGGGCTACGCTGAAACTTCAATGTATTGCTTGCAAGATACATGACAAAAAGATATAAAAGGAATTATATTTACTACCGACCTTAACGACAGGTAAGTCAAAGACTTCCCTGGCTTCTCCAACCTCTGGATTGTCCCCATCCTCTGAAATTATGTGTGAGGCCAGCGCGTTGTATGAGACTTCTTTAGCTTTGCCAGCTTTCAGAAGCTGAATAACCTAAAAAAAACAAAACAAAAAAAGAGAAACCCACACAAACTAAAATGGAAAATACTGTATTGCATTCTTGATTTAAATAAATAATTATGGAGAATAACAAAATTTTTTAATAAAAACACACCATATTCCCCACATAAAATTAATAGCCTTTCCTTTTACTCTGAATAACATGCCAATGAAACACTTGGGGACAATAAAAAGCAAATCTTGACTCATTGGCCAAGTATGGGGGCTACAGTGTGCCAGGCCCTTGACATCGTCTGTCCTGCAGACAGACTAGACAGATAAGGACACAGCACAGTAACTGACTGCTACACACATGACACTCCTGGGCTTCCACCTTACAGGCTTGGGGATGGGTAGTTTCACCACAATTAGGGAAAGTTTCTGGAACAGCAGATTCATGAGCAGAATCCTTATGAATTTATAGGTGTCAGGCAAAAATATACACAGTGTGGGGCGAGGGAACAATGTTCAAGGCACTGGGCAGGTGAATACAGATCACACCATAAACCGCCTGTCTTTTATGCTATGAAAGGAAGCTTGCATTTCATTCTGAGGTATCTGCAGAGCCAGTGAAGGAGTTCACGCCGGAAAGGAGCACGATCAGATTTTATAGACAGATGACTGTCGGCGTGCCAAGAATGGATTAGGTTGACTACATGGGTAAAGACAGGAGGCCAGTTAAGAAACAGCTGCAATAATCCAGGTGAAAGAGGCAGGTAACTGAACTAAGGCAATGTCACTAAGGATACAAAGAAGGAAGATGTGGGAGAAGCAGCCCTGGCGACTGGAGTGGGACAAGCAGGAGAAGAATGACTGAAACGCTGGGAAGTAGCAGGACCGTTCGCTGAGGACACGTCAGAAGAACAGAGGGTGGGGAACACAAGAGCGTGTTTTAGTTTGGGCACACTGTTCTTTGGGGGCCAAGTATAACAGCTGGCAAGAGGCATCCAGTTCTATCTAGAAGAGGATGTGGACCTCCCCTGATAGAAAGTGGCCAGCATATTCTACAGATGGGAGAATGAGATCCCCAGAGGGCAGGGAATGGGGCCACCCACCACGACAGTTCAGGGCCAGGTGGCCGGGGCAGTGTCAGAACAGAGCAGTGTCAGCAGAAGCCAGGGGAGGTGAGCCTTCAGGAACAGTCAATAGTCAAATGCATCAGAGAAGGTGAGCAAGGTACAAACTGAATGCACCAGCGTGAAAGCAATATTGCACCCACATAGCTAATGTGACCCACAAGTGGGACAACCTTTTTAGAATATTTTATTGACCATCAATAGGCAGGAACTAGAGCAGATGCTAAAACTTCTTTAATAAATGAGAAAGCAATGGTTACCGGCCAGGAGCCACTTTACCTTTCATTCTCCCTTGACCTCTGAGCATCTTTAGCTTCTCGCATCCATTGGACTCCTTTCGCAGAAACAGGCACCTCCTTCAACTACCCTCTGGTCTGCATTTCAGACCCCACTGCCCTTTGTGTGAGCCTTGCGATTCCAACCTCTCCTGTCCACAGCTCTGCTCGCTTCTCTCAGTCTCCCACAGCCTTAGACAATGTGCTAAGACAATCCTGCCTGGGACACGTTCCTCCCCTGTCCTTTTCTCTTCCTCAGGCACCTTCCTCTGCTTCCTCTCAGTGACAAATTTCCTCAGTCTAACCTGTCTTCACTCCCCAGTCTTCAACTCCCTGCCGTCTAGCTCCTTCCATCAACACCACTGAAAAATACTTCTTCAGAGCTTTCATGGACTTTGAGGATACCAAAACCAATAGCTTCTTTTCAATCGCCACACTACTGAAACTCTGTCTTACTAGATTTATCCATGTCACTCGCTCCAGATACAGTGATATCACACCAATGCATCCCGAATATAGTAATGCCTTCATTCCTCAGCACACACATTCCACATGAACAGAACAATCTTTCACTCTCTTAGCTCTTGCTTGTCTCAAGACCCAACCGAAACTGCATCTACTGATATTTCCGTCGTGTCTTCTATGCCTTCCAGGGGAGAAATCTGCTCTTACAGTACCTGTCACCTTGTCCTGTAATGTGTCCAGGTGTGCTACCTTCTCCCACCAAAAAGGGGTCCTCAAGGATAGGTACCATGTCTTCTTCCTCTCTATAGTATACTGGGTACCTAGTCCAACGCCTGAAATACACCAGTGTTCAACACACGAACTTTCCGTAAGATTCAGAGAATCAGATGTTCAGGCTCTAAACTTTTCAGAAAATACACTGTTTCAGATGAAAGTGGTTTGCCAGAGACATTTTTAAGCACTTAGGTTTGATTAATAGTTGAGCAAATATGGTTCCAGGTCAGCTTGTTCCAGGTTTTAAGTAACATTTGGTTCAAGTCTCCTGTAAGAGCCAAAGTCCTAAAATGAAATAGGAAAGGTAGGAGCGGTGGGAGAGAAGAACGGTGGCTAGTGGGGGGAAAAAAGGGAAATCATCAATACTGGAAAAAGCTAGCAGTGTTACAGACACTCATCTTGACCACTCTGGGCTCAGCACCTGTTTTAGCTCTTTAAATTCAAAGTTAGAAGTCTTACCACCCTGAAGTTACAGTGGAAAAAAAATCCAAGAAAGTTCAAGTACTAAGATAACAAGTACAAACCTCCGGAAGGCCAGGACCAGCCTCGCACAAGTCCTTCCACACTACCCAGTCTAAGTGTTAGCCGCTGCCCTTCCAGGCCTAGTTCTCATCACCTGGCACCTCCATCCTCCAAGCTTAGCACCACTGATGTGACACCCAAGCCGACGTTAATTGCACAGTTAAACTTCGAGAAAGGAAGCATGTGGAAGACTGACCCGAACAGGCTACCGGACTACGATTCATTCCTACCAGGGACTGCTAACAGTGTAATGATTAAACAGATGCATTACTTAGGAAAACCCACAATATCCTTTGGCGTGAGCCCAAACTGCAAAAAATGAAACGTTTGATGTGATAATGGTGCTACCAAGTTATTTTCCATTTACTGTATACTTCGCCCAATTAGGAGAAGCAAGGAATAGGAGTGCAGCCCCCACGCGCAAGGACCCACGCAGGTGGGAAAGGAGCTGCTCAGCCCCACGCGCGACCGGAGCAGCCCCGGGCCACTGTCCCCGCCGCTGCCAGGGGTCCCCGTCCCCACCTGTCTCCTGGTCCCCCTCAGACCCGCTCTTCTGGGAGCCGAGACACCCGGAGTAGTGCAGCGTGAGGATGCGGCCCCGCGCGAATCCCGCTCCCGAAGCGAGTGAGGCCGAGGCGGCGCCGGCGCGGGGCCCGCGGGCGGGGTACGGTGGCGGGCGGCCCGAGTCGGGCGCGGGGCCGAGCCAGGACCCCACGTGCCCCCGTCCGCTCGTCCCGCGGTCCCCTTTCCCCGCCCCTCCCCCTCGCAGCCGCGGCCCGACCCGCGCCCGGCCGCCCCTGCCCCGCGCAGCCAGGCCGGCGGCCCTCGGGGGACCTCGGCGGACCTCGGCGGCACCGACGTTTGGCGCCGGGCGCGCGCCCGCGGCGGGAGCAGGGACGGGAGCGCGGACGCGGGCGCGGAGTGAGCCGCGGCAGGTGCGGGCGCGGAAGCGGTACCTGCGGGTCGATGTCGCCCACCGCGTAATACTTGACCTCCCTGAACATCTCCTCAGGAACTTTGGGCGCCTGCTCCGACATGGTCGCGGCGGCCCGGAAGGCTCCGCGGCAGCTCCCGGCCCCGCCCACCCCCCGCCCCCGACCCCCCCCGCGACCCGCTGCGGCCGGCGCCCCCGCTCACTCCGCCAACGACCCGGCCCGCTCGGCCCCGGCCCGGTCCTGCGAATCGGGGCCCGCTCCCCCGCCCTCCGCGCCCCCGCCCGCGCCGAGCGCCCGAAGCGCGGGAGCCGCGCGCGCCCTGCGGGACGCACCATCCCGCCCGGCCGCCAAGGGGGAGCGCGGAGGAGCCGCCCGGCAGCTAGCGCCGCCCCGCGCCTGTGTCGCCGCCCGCGGCGCCGGAGACGCCGGACCCGCCCCGCCCGCCGTGGGCACTGGGGACCCGAGGCCGGCGCTCTGCGACGAGGGAGCCCCGGGTGCGCGGGGAAGCCCGGTCTCCCCCGCGGAGGGCCCGAGTGAGCCGGTCCCGGGAAAGAAGGGAACGGGCCGGCCCCTCCCGTCACCACACGCGGCCGCTCGCGGGAGGCGCATGCGCGCGGGGGAGGGCGGGTCTCCGTGCCGGCGGCGGCAAAGGTGGCGACAGCAGCTAGCGCTGCCTTCTCCGGCCTCGGGCGGCGGCGGAGCGGTTGGGTGTCCCCGCCGTTCGCGGCGGCCGCGAGCGCACCCGAGCCCGGAGTCACGCCTCAGCCCCTCCGACCAAGGGTGGTGTGTGGCCTGGCCTACACCTCGCTGGCCCCGGTTTCCGCGGTGACGGGATTCCTGAGGCCGGCGCCTCCCGGACGCCACCGCCACGGCGGGTACGTGGAGTCGGGCCCAGGTGCAGAGCGGGCGCTTCGGGCGTCTCCCCCGGCCCGAGCTCGGACGCACGGTGTGGACGCCGCCCCGGGCTGGGCAGCTCGGGGTCCCCCGCACCTCGGCCGGGGCTTGGCTTTGTATGCTGCTGTGGTCGGCGGGGGCGTGGCCGGTCCGTCCACACTGGGGAGTTCTAGAAGGCAGAGCCCTGGTGGGACCCAGCCGCCTTCTGGGAGCCCGGCGTTGGACAGGTCAACGCTTGGCGACGGTGGTCTCTGTCGTGCTTGGTTTATGTCCAGCCCCCTCCTCCCATCGGCTTCGCTCCCCGTGACCCCTGGACGGCAAAACGTGGAGGGAGAAACTGGGCCACGGTGCTGCGTGCGGCCTTTTTGCGACGTATCTCCAGTGTCGCCGCAAACCAGAGCCCAGGAACCCCGTGGCTTACCGGCATATGTCCTCGTCCTACGATCGTTGAGCATTGGTTCGCTAAAGGAATATGAACTAGCCCCACGATTTCCTCCCCACACCATCACCTGCTAAGCAGAGAACCTTTTTTAAAGTAAATGTTAGTGAAATCAATCGGTTTTTTAAAAACCCTTTCAAAATTACTCTGGTACTCTAATAACCCTAATATAACCGATTAAATCTCTTCTCAGGCCTGTTTAAGTTGGCCTTTGTTCTACCATTTTTCATTCTGATAAAAAGTTCCAAAAGTAAAAGTTGATGTGGTCGCTTCATCGATCATTATGTAACAGACCCTGGCTCTTGTTAATCGGGTGAAGGCAGCTCTGGTCGTCTCAGTCTGTGTGTGTAGTAAGTGATTTTGTGTGGGCAGAAGGTAATCGGCACACATTTAAATATGCCTAATCTTTTATCATTATAATGTTACCAATTTTTTTGTTTTTTCATTTGTCTCTTTAACAATCTTAACCCTATTCTAAGGTTAACAGATTTAGAAATTCAGGGTGAGCATCCCTAATCCCAAAATGCTCCAAAATTGGAAACTTTCTGAGCACTGACATGACCTCACAAGTGGAAAATTCTACATTTGCCTTCATGTGACAGGTCTTAATCAAATCACAAACTTTGTTTCATGCACAAAATTATTAAAAATAATATGTAAAATTACTTTCGGACTATGTGTAGAAGGTGTATATGAAACATAAATGAATTTGCTGTTTAGAGTTGGATCCCATCCCAAGATAACTTATTAGGTATATGCAAATGTTCCAAAATTTGAAAAAATCTGAAATATTTAATACTTGTGGTTCCAAGCATTTCAGATAAGGGATACTCAACCTGTAGTAAAAATGTTGAGTTCTTGCCTAAATGAAACACCAAGATATTTATGACATCCCTTCTCTATAGTCAGGAAGCCTTCTAATACCCAAGAATATATTTGGTATTGAGCAACATTTTATGTTAATTGTTAAGAAAATGTCAGTGTAATAAACTGTAGTTCCAAATACAGAACACGCCTTTTTATTGACCTGCGTGAGAGAACTTGTTTAGTCTTTGCTTTCCTTGCTTAAACACAAAGTAGGCATATCATTTTATGTTAAAAGACCTGAAGCAGACCTCAACCAGGTATTTTATTTTGTAAGTTAGGAAAGCAGTTTGTGACATACAGAAGGACAAGTTTACCTTGCTTCAAGTTCCAATAGTCAATAAGGCAAATTGCAGGATTAGGAAATCTGCTATTTAAAATCCCATCAACCTGTCAGAATTTGTACGGTATCACATGTGAGCTGTGCAAGGCCCGCGTGGTGCACACAAGTGCACCTAACCAGCAGCAGCATCGGGAAGGCCGGGAGGCAGTGTCACACGCAGGAAACACACCTCCAAATGGCTCCACACTTGCTTGGCCAGTAATGAAAAATAAAAAATTTTACATTAATTTTATTTAGATAATGAATGTTCTAAAGTAGTCTAAAAAACGTTATGAAGAATAACCTACCAGAGGACTTTAATTCAATTTTTAAAGATAAGCAGTAAAACTCATAAAAATCATCTTCACAAAAAGGTTCATTTCTATAATGTACAATGTCCATATGCTAGGTTATAGGAATGAAATACGATGTTGAAACTGCTGTATTTTATTTATAGATAAATCTTATCACTGATTTTTGTGACACTTAGATGACCAACTTTAGGGAAATAACTATCAATTCATTAAACAGAAGCTTTGCATTTCTTTTCTGTAACATGCATATTACTACTCCCATATATGACACTGAGCATTAGTGGTTTCAGACTTTAAATTCAAAGCATGATCATTTTGTTGATAACCTTCAGAGAATAAACAGCCTGCTTACTGCTGATACTAGTTTGGATAAATGTAATACATTTCTCATTTTCTATTTTGCAAAATTAGATTACCTGAACCTAGAAAAAAAAGTTTAATGTGAAATTAGAAAAAACAGAAGTAGAGTTGGGAATGTTTAACTCAAATTGTACCTACTGTTGGAAACCTGAGGTAGTTATTTAGATGATTTCCAAATGGGTTTTTAAAAACACATCTCTCTATTGTGTACAGCAGTCTCAGTCTTGGTCTCATGTACTGTTCAGTTTAGCCACACACCTTAAACTTAGATATTAAAGGTTTAGTAAACCTTTAGTTTGGGTTTGTAGACTACAACTTCTAACCTCATGAAAGGAACAGAATACTTAAGTTAGAGGTACAAACAGACCAGAGTTGTTTTATTGCAGGAGAAACTGGAAACCCAAAGGGCATTGTTTGTGGGAAGGACTCAGTCAACTGACCCACAGGGCACAGTTGCCACCAATAGTTAGCTAACTCAGTGTAGGAAAACCAGAAATCACAAGTTAGAAGAAAGTGTAAATTATCCCAAATCCTATATCCAGAAGCAACCACTATTGGATTCCTTCCAGGGATTGTCCCATATGAATATTTTTTTCTTAAATCATACCCCCCACACACTCTGCTGTTGCCTCTTCAAATAAAAAAGAAATAGATCTACATCATTTAATGGATACATAATGCTCCATTGTTTGCATGTACCACAATTTAGCTCTACATGTTTGCACATTTGTTGTTTCCAGTTTAGCAATTGTGAACAAGGCGGCAAGGACGCAGTTGTGTGACAATAGTAATGTATGTGTGATGTATTGCACTGCCCAGTCCCCATCCCCCATCACTGAGCACGGAGCCTCAGCACACGTGAGTGAGTGTGGCAGTCAAGAGGCCTTAGACCAGTGGTTCTCAACCTTGGACAGTTTAGCCCCCCAGGGAACATTTGGCAATGTCTGGAGACTTATATTTGGTCACAACTAGAGGGGAGGGGTGCTACTGGCATCTGGTGGTAGAGACCAGTGTTAGGTCGGGAGCCGAGAGGGAGACACATGAAGCCTCATGTGTAGCAAAATACTGTTTATTTTGAGCATCTGGGCGCGGATGGGTGGAGGCTGGAAAAGGCATCCACTAGAGAAAAGGGGAGCGCCTTGGGTTTTATAGAGGGTTTTTCTGGGAGGAGTAAATACTTTTCAAACAACCCCAAAGGATAAGGAAAGTAAGTTCCCCTCTTGCCTTCCATTCCTTTATCTCCCTAGGAACATTGGGGAGGGATAAGCTTCCTCCTTATCAGGAGGCATAAGGAAAGTGAGTTCCCCTTTTGCATTTCATTCCCGTATCTCCCTAGGGGTCTGGCAGAGGCTACGTGCCTAATGCACCCCAGGAAGCAGAGAGGAGTGGATTTTATAGGAGGTTTGGATGGAAGTTTGGGGAGGGTGAATTCTTTAAGCCTAACAACCAGGAATTATACAGTCCGTAACAAAGAACCTGTGCGAAATGTCAATAGTACTGCGCTGAGAACCGTGGCTTAAGATCATGTTGTAACTACATCTCAGTGGATTAAGACTTTGGAAGTTTCTTGCACATAACTCCTCGGTGGCTTTCTCAGACAGCTTCCTCCAAACGAGGACTCAGGGATTCTGTCATTGTGCCGCTTCGCCAGCTCCGCACACGGGGAGGAGGCACATAGACTGTCATGCAGGAGGTTCTCTGGCCAGGCCTAGCAAGAGTAGCACGCTTCCAACTCTATCCACTTCCATTGTGCAGACCTGGTCTCAGGACCCCAACCTAAGCTGCACAGGAGGCTTCTGTGTAATGAGGTCTTCCCGCATGTCCAGGACAAGAAAATGGCATTGATGGCATCTTGCCAGGTTTTGCCATTTTTAGTTTTCAAAAAATTCTGTAAATTGAGATTAGAGAATACAATATAACAAAACTTCTCAACGATGATTTCAAAAAAACCCCTAGCCACTCAAAAGATACTTGTTTTATTTGGGATTATTGGTTTATATGAACAGGATTAATAGTGTTCTTTTTTAAAAATTAAACCCTGGAGGTGTCTGTCAAAGGCCTGTAATGGATATATGTTGGCCCACTCCTCACCTGGGATCTACGCTCCATCCTTCTCCGCCTGTTCTCCACCCAGGGCACTGACCTTGGTAGAATATACAGGTAGACTCTGTGGCACTCTGGCCTCCAATTGAAATCGGTTAATGGGGAGCCCCAGCGGAACGCTGAAAAGGAAGGGTGGAGAAAGGTGTTAGCATGTTTATTTTCCAGCTTGCCTTGAGCTGACAAAGGAACCCGCTCAGTACAGCTCTCCTTCCAGGTCCTGGGACTCCTTCCTCTCATCCCTCGGCCCTAGGGGTGGTGAGCGCCCCTGCTCCTCCCCCCAGGCTCCTTCACTGTCCGCACATCCTGCCTACAGCTTTGCAAGCAGTCCCTTGATGAACTTTCTCAGATCGTCCCAATTTCATGTGCTGTTTCCAGTGGCGACCCCACTGTAATGGACATGAAAACCTTAGAGGGATAATGAGAAAGTCTTCCTTTTAAATACTATGTTTGCCCTAAAAAAGCTAACGCATACTTGGATGCATAAGCCTAACACTAGTGAAGGTAACCACAAAACGCAGCAAAGACTTAGGAAAGTGGTGCCGAGAGCCGGGACAGCTGGAGGAAGCAGACGTGGGGGAGATACAAGGACATAGCTCTGAAGGGAGGGGCGTAAATCTCAGATAAGAGGAGGTCGAAATCCTGGTATTGCTCAATAAACAGTTGCGCATTTTAGCTGTTAAATAATTGATAATTTGATGTAAGGTAAAAACAGGGAAGAATAAAAAATAACTGGCTGTGTCCGGCACAGGAAGATCGTGGAGTCCTGCCGCGGCTCAATCCTGCAGCTGTGGCGTAGAGAAAAGCAGGTAGCCAACCGGCTGTTCAACGTCAAGTGCTGTGTGTCAAACCGGCTATGGGGTTAAGTGTTCACTCATGTTGTGAGTTGAATTGCATTCCCCCCAAAGATATATTGAATCTTAACTAAGATCCTAACCCCCAGCACCTGTGAAGGTGACCTTATTCGGAAATCAGGTCTTTGCACATGTAATCAAGTTGAGATTAGGTCATACTGAATTAGGGTGGTGTCCTAAACCCAATCGCTGGTGTCCTTGTAAGAAGAGGTCAACTTAGACACACAGGGACAATGCCAAGTGGTGACGGAGGCAGGGTTTGGAGTGACGCGTCTACAAGCCAAGGAACGTCAAAGATTGCCGACAACACCAGAAGCTGGAGGAGGCCAGGAAGATCCTCCTAGAACCTTCAGAGACAGCGTGTTCCCGCTGCCACCTTGATTTTGGATTTCTAGCCTCAGGAACAGAGAGAATAAATTTCTGCTGTTGAAGCCAACCGGTGTGTGGTGCTTTGTCACAGCAGCCCTAGGTCACTAATGACACTTACCATCTCTGAAGGACAACCACCAGACGTGTACGTTTTTAAAACTTTCAGTCTTGACAAACAGCCAGGGTTGAAAACTTACACTGTAAAAGCGTACATTTGTAAATATTCAGTTTGCCCACAACTTTATAGTCACCAAATGGTAAAAATAAGGAATATCTGAAAACACACATTTTGCTAGGGATAGTGGGGTGGTAGTCAAGATAAATCTAAAAGTTAAAATGTTGGACCATGTTTGAACTGATTTAAGCCAAACAGCATGCTATGTATGCTCTGCCAAAAATTATAATAATAAAAAATTATTACAGCCTCAGAGTGGCCCCAGGATTTGTAAGTAACTTTGAGTGCCCAAGAACTGCATGACAATTTATTAAAATAAAATCATTTCAACTTCTCACTTTATTTTCTTCTGACGTGTTTTCTATTTCGCCCCCGCCCCGCCCCTGGCCAATATCACACAGATCCGGTGGCCATCTGGAGCCGGAGTGGGTCTACTGGTGACTCCGCCGGGTCATGCTGCAGCAATTTCCAAACGTGACTGGCTCACCACAAAGTTCGCTCTCACTCACACTGTGTGTTGGCTGCAGGATGGGGGTGGCTGTGCTCCCCTGGTCTTGTTTCTAGAACCCAAGGCAGAGGGATGTGCAGTTCTTTGGAATTCACTCACGTTTCTCTTACTGCAGCCAGTCTCACGGCCGCGCCTGGTGTTAAAGTGGAAACGCGTGTATTCCTCCCACAGGGGCTCTGCAAGTCACGGTACAGTGGCAGGGGTACGTAATCCTCTTCCTGGGAAGGGGCAAGTGACTGAGGACGGCCACACAGTCTACAGTACTCCCCCTTGGTCACAAATGTGAGTTTACACCCTCCAGTACTCAACGCACATGCAGTCCCTCGCCAGAGAAGCCTCAAACATCCCACTCGATCACAGCACCGGACTGAGTCCAGGAGCTCACGGGGCATCTACGGCAACCGCAGATGTGGCTTCTTTTGATCCAGTGACTGAGGCCTGCTTCCCTGACATATGGTTGAGCTGCAGTGAACACCGCCATCCAGAGGGACGAGGGAGAGGCATGCAGCAGGTGCCGGTCAGAGCGATGCAGACGTCCCTTTGCTGGGTGTCAGCAGGGCTCCCTGCCTTGGTTTGGGGACTGTTCCTCTGTTCCTCAACTTTCTTTACCAGTTAACTTTTTCTAAGTTATGTTGCAGCCACACACAGCCCCTGAATCTCATGGCACTGCACTGACAGGTCAAGGTTTGGCGGAGCTGGCCCGGGGAGTCGCTCGCTGGCTGGTGGGTGAGAACCCATGGGCGAAAGCTTTCCTTTTCTTGCCCCATTTTTGAGACACATTTCACCAGCCTCCTCAGAAGGCCCCTGCTGGGCTGAGCACGGGACCCCACTGCGTGGCCAGTTTGGTCACACGCCCCTCCCTCCCTATCTCACCCCCTGAGCTGTACCCCTACTACTTGGAGTCACTTTCCCAGTTGAACAATTTGCACACAAGCCCTGTCCCAGGCCCTGTTCTGAGAGAACCCACACTAGACACTTTCCACTGGCCACAGCAAGGCAGATGGCCAAGCCCAAAGCCCACGGGGCAAGAAGCATGATCTTCCGGGAAACGCAATTTAAAGAATTTACCCTCCCCAAACTTCCATCCAGACCTCCTATAAAACCCACTCCTCTCCCCTTCCTGGGGGTGTATTAGCACGTAGCTTTTGGCTGACCCCTAGGGAGATACAGAAATGAAATGCAAAAAGGCAACTCACTTTCCTTATGCCTCCTGATGAGGAGGAAGCTTATCCCTCCCCGATGTTCCCTACGGAGATAAAGGAAGGGAAGGCAAGAGGGGAACTTACTTTCCTTATCCCTCCTGGTTGTTTGAAAAGTATTTACTCCTCCCAGAAAAACCCTCTATAAAACCCCAGGTGCTCCCCTTTTCTCCCGTAGACACCTTTTCCAGCCTCCACCCATCTGCACCCAGATGCTCAAAATAAACAGTATTTTGCTACACATGAGGCTTCGTGTGTCTCCCTCTCGGCTCCGGACCCAACACTGGAAAACCATCACACAAGCCACCACAGTGGAGATGTGGTTCCACGTTTTGTGTTTTTTTGTTTGGTTTCGTTGTGATTAAAGCGCAGTTCATGCCCTTCAGAGAGCATCCTAACAATGAGGATAATGTTATAGTTTCTAGTACATCACAGTGGACTTTTATTACTCAGAGTCATTCAATCTGCCCAGCAAGTAATTCTCTCCAGGAATAGTTTTCCAGAAACTACTTTCACCAATTGACGATTCTCTAAAGTTAACGATTATTCGATTATTCTCACTCTGGTATCTAGATTTGTCTATGGCAACTCACTCCGAGTAACTGCACAAAGAACTGAGCACTGGCTTTGGAGGCACTGCCAGGTGAAGACTAGAAGCTGTGCTTGTTCTGTGAACCGGCAGGGAGAGAGCCAGGCCGGGGGGCTTGGGCACATACCTCATCACAAAGAAGCGTGCACGCTTGGAGACACTGCTTCTCTTACAAAACAGGTTGTTTAGACCTCACGGACCTTTTCCTTTTAGGTCTAACACTGAGACTGGAAAGTCCAAGGACTGAAAGCAAAATGCATACCTAGGCAATAATAAAATATAATCCAGGTCAGAAGTGGCCAGCCTATTGACTAAAGACTTGAAGGGCTCTGTTGGCAAAAGATTTTTGGTGCTGGCTTTGGAGATTCATGTTGGTTCACCCACCCACAGCCCAGGGTGCCCCATGCCCTTGTCAATGGCATGGAGCCTGACAACAATGGAAAAAAAAAAAATGCTAGCAGGATACCCGCTTGGATATTTTTAAGCTTGGAAGCACCATTCTCAGTGGCATTTCTTATTCTTTATTCAGCTGCTGCTCTGAGACTTTTCCCAGAAGTTAGAAATTTATATCCAAAAATAATGATGACAGACATGACAGTTTGGGGTTGGAGAGAGAGTTGGGCTTGTTTGCAAAGTGTATTCTTATCTCAGACAGTTCACCAGCTAATTAATGAAGATCTTAAGCCAGGATCTGGTTTTGTGTTATACCACATTGACAAAGATTTTAACAGTTTCTCCAGCTCCTTTGCCTGGTCTGTTACTCCTATTTCAGCCTATTTCCATCCCCAGGATGAGGGGAGCCGGCCTCACTTCCCTTGTAGAATATACGAGGCCGAGACAGGCGAGGCCAAGGAATCCAAGCGACTCGCTCATGGTCAGTTATTAACAGAGCTGGGATTAAGCCCATCTTTTTGGACTTATTCTAATTCACTCCTTAAGAAAATTGAAAGGAAAATGTTTTAATTTCATATACAATAGAAGTAGAAAAGAGAAAAATTCTCCAAAAATAATATTTATACTATGGAAGATTTAGGTTGAAAATAGTCCACTGATTTATATTTTTTGTAGCTGGTATATATTCCTCTTTTGGAAGTGGTTGAAGCAAAAGAGACAACTGTTAGATCTAAATTCAGAACTTCCCAATTTTAATGTCTTGTGTCAGTTTTAATTTTCTGATTTAATTAGTTTCCTAATTAGAAGGGGTTAAATTAATTAACCTCATTATTTACTATATATTTAATGATTTCTCCTCTATAGGGAGTTACTTAATTTTCAATAATTGGAAAGCCCTGACAAGAGGGAATATTGCCAAGTTTTACACTCATTGTTTCCTGGCCAGTGGCAGCAACAGGACAGAGTAAAGGGAACTGTCGGTGAGATACCAGACACATGCGAAGGTTATTTCCCACTTGTTTGGAAACGCAACTCATATAAAAACTTGAGTTGGGACTCAATAATTTCTGTCAAATTAGAACTCAATGGGTATCTCCTTTATTGACGGATAAAAGATATCCCAGGACTATAGCCTGTCACCTGATCTCAGTTATAGACAATGATCATGGGGCATTGAACAATATCAAATAACTATGATGAAAAGGAGAGTTTCCGAAACTATCATCTGGTATAAATGACATAATAATATATTTTGTTTTTCCTCAGACCTGTCAATGGACTAAATGGCTGACATTTTGGGAAAGCATAGTAAAATAACATGCCTACTACCCGTATGACTTGTGGAAATCAGTCTTGGTACTGCAGTTTGTGTTTAACTATGTTTTGATGTAGTGACATGTTTTTAGAGAGCAAAAAATGAGTCTGCATCTACAAAATGGCTGAATTGGCCTTCTCTTGCCTTTCTTTCTTTCTTTTGCTTTCTTTTCTTCCTTTCTTTCCTTTCTTTCTTTCAGGAGACAGCGTCTCACTCTGTTGCCCAGGCTGGAGTACAGTGGCTCGATCACAGCTCACAGCAACCCCAAACTCCTGGGCTCAAGCGATCCTCCAACCTCAGCCTCCCAAGTAGCAGGGACTACAGGCGTGCACCACTATGCCTGGCTAATTTTCTTACTTTTTGTAGAAACAGGGTCTCACTATGTTGCCCAGGCTGGTCTTGAACTCCTGGCCTGAAGCCATCTTTTCGCCTCAGCCTGCCAAAGTGCTGGGATTACAGGTGTGTGCCACCACGCCTGGCTTCTTCTCACTTTTGAAGTGCCCCCGAATGCAGGTTTGAGCAGCCCGTCCCCCGCAGGCAGACTGACAGAGACAGACACAGTTGGTCCTTTGCTTTTCATAGCACCATTACCTGGGAGAGAGCAGATCCACCAAGAGGTTACAGGAGGAAAGCTTGGGTGGTGGTACAATTTAAAACACAAGCGCAACATATTTAGTACAATGAAGGGGTCTGATCGTAAGAAATCGACTTTAGCCGAACAAATGTTTACTGAGCACTTAGGTGCATTGCAAATGGGGCTTGCTTAGCAGTGAAGACATTTCCATGGGGTGACTGAGCCCCAGCGTGAGTAGCGTAGGGTGATGGAATCCAGATGGGGGAGGCACCCTGGAGACTGCGCTGTTTAGGGAGGTCCTCTCTGAGCAGGTGAGTCTTGAGAGGGCTTGAAGGATGGCAGGAGGAGGAGGAGGAGGAAGAGGAAGAGGAGGCAGCCGTTCCCATGTGGAAGAGCAGCCCGAGCAGAGGCCTCGGGCTGGGAAGGATCACGGTGGGGGCAGAGCGTGGGTGACACCTACAAAGAGGTAGGTTGAGACCTTCCAGGGAAATAACTGTCCACGTTTCTCACAGGTTAGAATCCATTTTTTAAATTCCTATCAAAAAACTTTACAGGCTGAAATTGAGACAGTAGGAACTGGTCTTTCGTTTGATTCCATTTGGAAAATATCTGTCCCTGTCCAGTTAACAACAAGCAAAGTAGCCCTGCTACTTCCACGACATCCACAGAGTACTGGCCAGACCGTGTTTCCTCGCTGTCCTGGTCCCCGAACTCCCCGCGGCCTCCTTTCGGAGGATTGCGCATCTGTTGCCCTCCACCCTGCACCCACCCACGTCACGCCGGGCTCGTCCCCTGCCCCTCGCAGCGGACTGGACGTCTGCACTTGACTTTCTCCAAGCACATCCGGGGCATTCCCGCCCCTGCCGCGGCTGCGTTCCCTTCGTTCCGTCGGAACAACCATCTGCGCATGCGCGCCTGCGCAGGTCTTCCTGCTTCCCACGGCCGAGCTCGGAGGCCGCATTTCGTGGAACGCCTCTGATGCCTTGAGACAGTTTCTTTGGTCCCTTCTCCTTGTGATTACATATAAATGTAAATAAATTATAACTGGAGGCTCTTTGGCATGGATCAGGGGTGACTAACCCAAGCAGCTGTGAGAGTTCATCTCAGCCCACGAGATGGCTGGTGTGATCCTCTATGAACCACGCCAGGGCAAGGAGGACAAACAAGGCCGACGGGAGCCTGCCTTCATCTCGTGCTCGCATTTAAAATATTAAAAAGGCTTTATTTGAAAATACTTAGCCATCTCACCACCAGCCCACTACTGGCCCCTCCGCTGTTAAGACGGGTCTTACTTTCCTTAACACGTGTGCCCTCCCGTGTTTATGCGGTGCCGGATGTGAGTGGGCGACGGGCGAGTGTTTGAGAAGTGGATGATGCCCTGTGAATGAGTTAATATCTTTGCCAGGGATTTTTAATTTTACTTTTAAGGCATCTTCAAAGATAATCATCATAATACAAATGCATAACTTCCTCTTCTAATAAAGTTGTTTCATTATTGACTATGACATTATAGGGAAACAAGTTCAGGGTGGTTAGGTCACATCTTTCTGCGAAAGTCCAGACAGAAAATATTTGAAGCTTTGTGGTCCACGTAATCTCTGCTGCTACCTCTCAATTTAGCAGCATAGACACTACGTGTACCAGTGGGCGAGGCTGCATTCCAATAAAACTTTATGTACAAAGCAGGCCTCAGGCCAGATTTAGCCTGTGGGCCTTGGTTTGCCAACTCTGGGTTGGGGCTTCCAAGGTCACAAAGTAGCAAGTGGGAGGAACAGAGACCAGCCCCCAACAGGTGTTCACCGACTAAGCAGCCGCTTGTCCGGACGCCGCCCTCTTTCTGCTTCACTGCCAGGCTCTGTGGTCTCGGGAGGCTGTCTGAACGCTTGACCATCAGGAAAACAAGGGAATTAGGGCTAATTAATTAGTCAAGACTTTGAAATCCACAGAGAAAAGGAGCCTCATATTAAGTGCAAACTATCATCCTAAGTAATATATTTGTGGCACTTTCATTAAATTTTCTCTCAAATCTTGAAAAATATGTATCTCCTAGCTGCCAAGGTTTTCATCTTAGCATAATTATGAAGCCTCCCCAAATAATCATTTCCAGTTCGTGATACTCAGTGGGGCATGATGCCAGCTGCTGAGACTTGTTGAGCTGTTTAATTTGAGACTTATTAGCACGGCACAGGTGAAAATGAATAGTCTTAGCGAGGTTTGTACAGACTGTGTCAAATATAAATGCCTATTGTTTAGTGAAGCTCGTGGAAAACAAAGAACAGCGCTAATTTAAAAGCAGTTAAAATAATTCAGTTCCTACCAAGATGAATGTAGGAATTTTACGACATTTCCCACAGCTATTAATAAAAACATTTTTATCAGAAAAGAGGCAGCTCTTTCAACGTGTGACAACCATTCTTATGAACAACATATCCACAAACAGAAAATGGCCACAAAATTAGGTATGTGGCTCCTGAAATGAGTTAAAATAATTCTTTTAGTCTTCTTACATGAACGAGTATTTGAGCTTTAAGCACAGAACAAATTTAGAAACTGCAAATCTAAAAGAGTGTCTATGAGTCACTTCTTGTTATGAACTTTTTATCGCCAGCTAATTCTCAAGACACGTTTTCAAAAATGTTAAAAACCCAAGTACCCAGAAGTTCTAATACCGTGCTGTATTTCATAAATAGGGTTCACAAGTAAACCTCTCCTCAGTTGCAAATCAGCTCATTTTCTTCACTTAAAGACGACGCCTTAGAAACACAAAGGCAACAGTAAGAGCATTACTAGTGGAGAGTATGGGCGATACAGGGCGCATCAAACAAGGTCGCAGGAAAGAAGCGTGCTTTGGCTGGGCAGCATCGTCTGTCTGCTGTTTCCGTTGGGATGTAAGGAAAACGTATGGGTGCGTGTTAAGAGTGTTGGGCATATGGGCTGCATAGAAAGAGGCTCCTCCGGCCTCTGCGTTACTCACATGTCCACACCTGTGCAGAGAAAGGACAATGAGACCACGAAAAGCAAAGAACAACCTCAATGAACAACGGCATTTATTTTTGGAACACTATGCCCAGGTAACCATTTCAAGATTAAATGATTTAATAGAGTTCTGAATAATTCCAGCATCTTTCTAAAGTGAGAAAATTTACTTAATCTATTTACCTATATGAGGCAGCTAAGAGCAATTTAATAGAAGTATAAACAATCAGGGGATCTGCACCCAGGCTCCAGGGCTGATGCTCCGTCCACCTCTGTTCTGGCCTCCCGCGGAGCCGGTGCTGGGGCTGCTCTGCAGAGGGAAGGATTAGCGAAGTCACCCCGTTGGAGACTTACACACTCAGCTCGATCCGCGCAGACGGCTCGCCACATTACATATGGCAGTTCCCTAACCGTTGCCTGCAGGGAGGCTTAAAGCGCAATGTGTGCTTTTGGGGTAAGCCATGTTTATTTAGAGTTCTTGTTGAACCACGATTAATCAAATCACTCTCTCCACGTTCACAACCTACGTTATGTGAACTACACCCATTGCTAAAGGCTTGCACCCTGCGTGGAGTCCCATCATGTTTGCAGGGCCAGCCTGAGCCTTCTCCCAGGGCCATCGCCATCGCTCCTCCCTGCCACACCACCGTTGTCACCTCCCTCTAGCTGCCAGCCCCACCCCCTGCCTCCTTGCTGCTTCCGATCCGAGAACTGAGCGACTAACTCTGTTGGAAACCTGGGCCAAGCAGACTTTGAGTCAGAGCCCAATGTCAGGCTTCTGTCATCCTTCCTGACCCCTGCTTTCTGACCTCTTCCAAGTAAGTCACATGCTGAGCTGTGATTTGCTGGACACAAACACGTCTCAGACGATATAGGTCACCCCAGAGCACTCTGTGGCTTCCATTTGTAATTGTGCATTTTGCTTTGAAACAGCCAACATGTCTCAGTGGCAATGAGTCCATTCTGAGGACGATGCTGTCTTCTGGGTCACGGAAGGAGAGGAATTTCACCCAGATTTGTGGTCATAGCCCATGATCTTCCTCCCCATCAGGACGGTCTCTGTTCATTCTACCAGGGCCATGTGTCGTGTGTCATGTGATGTGACATGTCATGTATTATGTGTCATCTGTTGTGTCATGTGTCATGTGTCATGTATGCTGGAACCTTATTCAAGGGAGACGATGACAAGAATTATGCAGAACAATCGTCTTCGTAACTATGTGCCTCTGTTATTTTGAGTCTTGTATTTAAAAAGATTTTCATATGTTGATACCAAATATATTAGAGTAAGTGTATTTTAATGAAGAAATGTTTCTGAAGAGCAGGGAAGAAAGAGAGGAGGACGGAATGGAAAACCGACGTCACGTGTATTTCAGAGCAGGCCCCCTGCGTGTCCTTATGACCACGTAGCACAATTTCAGGCCCTCCGTTTTCAGAGCTTCTAATAGCTTGTCGGCTTTTTCAGATGAGTTACCAGTTAGGAAACTAAGTGGAAAAGCTGCCGTTTCCTGAGCCCGTTGGTAGCTACAACTGCGATGCCCGTGCACGGAAGAACCACGGCTTTCTGTCCCCTGGGCCCAAAGCCAAAGACCACCTCCTAGTGTCTTTCACAAGCCAGAAACTTTACCAAAGAGTAAGAGAAAAAATACCAAAGTCAGTCATGAGCCCTGATTGTGACCTGAAGGGACCCACGCGTCACGTGAAATAAGTCCACCCTGTGTCATTGGAAGCCAGCATTCCAGAGAGTTCTACCAAACCGTGTTATTCACCCTCAGGTTGTCAGACGTGTCAGTCCCTTCTTTCCTGCTGGTTCTAAAACCGTGCAAACATTGGTAGGGTTTCTTTTGTGGAATTGCCGCTGAAGTTTCTGTAAAAGCCTTTTGTCTCCAAGAACACACACACACACGTGCGAGGTTGTCACCAGCTTTGCACACATTCGGATGAGGTTCTGTTGCCCTCAGCCCCGCCCATTCCCTGCCCTGCAGCTCCTGCGCGTGGGCTCGGCCAGTGTAGGGCCCGGCAGAAGGCCCAAGGGCAGGAGCAGACAGCAGTCAGGGCATTTCTTTCCTGCTGCCTCCCTGCATACCTGCTGCCCTGACTCCGGCACTACCTGCATCCCTCCTTGGCTGCAGCTCTCTCTCTGGCTCCAGCAACACTATTTCCGGGGGCTGGGGGTGGGATACTGTCTTCCAAATGTTGCTTGTCTCTGGATGCCTCACCTACCACTGTCTGGGCCCACAACCCAGCCCACACCTAAGTGTCTTTTTATTTGCACACTGTGGCAAACTGCTTCCTACTGGGACTCCCAAAGACAGAGCACTTCTGTGAGGGTGGCCTACCAAACCAGCTCCGTCTGCAGCTCTGGGATGACACTGTGCACCTGCTCGAGGAGCACGAGACTGGCTTCCTCACAGGGCGAGTGGGGCCCCGGCAATGGGGTGACGCAGGCTTCCCAGGAGACTGTCCAAGATGGGAGGCAGAGCAAGGCTTTGGAAGGTCAAGGCCCTGTTGCACTTGGGGGCAACGGCAGCGAGGGTTATTACAGTTTTCTGAATGGACTTACTACTTCTGACAGCACTGGAGAATTTATAAGAAATAGACAAAATTGATGCCCTGGGCTCCCGACCTAAAGCAAGATGGAAATCTAGAAAGCTTCTACATGAGGTTTAAAACACTCCTTTATTGTATGTGGACATACAGTAGACAGAGTTGAGGATCAGGACCCAGGTGTAAATGTGCCTGTTTCACAATCGTGAAGCTGGCTCAGTGCACGACTGCATAAGCTTCTTATGCTGAGTTAGGGTCCTGCTTGGGAAGGAGTGGTACCCTGAAAATTGGATGGATATTTGATTAAAATGAATGAAGTTGAGGCTCTTGAACTCACAAGCTTCCTGATCCCCTCCTACTCTGATCTCAGGCACCAGCTGTTGCCTATGTAAGGCCATTTTAATGACCCCACCAGGCCGGCCGCTGTGCAAGGGGGTCCTTCGGACATGTCCTCCGCCCAACAAAAAGTAAGTCCAGCATGGTCTAGGGGGACAGTTCCGCTCTAGAAAAGACACTTTTATGGGGAAAGAGGTGCAGGATCTAGGTAATTGCACTGATGGGAAGCAGACGCACCTGTGGAAATGAATTCCAGGTGCTAGACTGAGGAAGACGAAACATGCGCTAGGCCTGGGCAGAGTTTATCGACGTAGGTGACTCTCCCGGGATTCAGGGCTCACCGGAGCAGTTGTGGGAGAAGGTGTCTTAGGTTCCCTGGGGTGGATTCCATGAGGCGGAGATGCTGGATGTCCCTGCAACCCTGCTGCCCAACCGAAATAGAATTTGAGACACAAATACAAGCTGCCTATATAATTTTAATTTTTCCGGTAGCTACTTCAAAAAAGTACAAATAACTAGACAAAATTAAATTTAGCAAAATATATTCAAAATATTATCACATCGATATCTAGGCAGTGTAAAATAATAGGACATTTTCCAGTCTTTTTTCAGTCTTTGAAATCTAGTGTGTATTTTGTACTTACACCACCTCTCAGTCAGGACTAGCCACATTTCAAGTGCCTAGTAGCGAGAAATAGAAAGACTAAAGCATTGATCCTACCTTTACTATATTAATTATACTTCAAACTAAATATTTGTTAAGAAAAAAACTTATTAAAGTGTTCCAGCTACTAATGAAGAAGGAATGATCCAATATCACCATTTTGAAACCTGAAGTGAAATAATGGATGTAAGAAACGATTATTAACCATTAAGTAAGAAACTGGTGGGGGTCATTACACTGGGATCCATCAGGCTGACAACACCTGAGCCCTGATCAATCTTATCACAGTTTGCTGTGTGTCTCCTAATAAAAGGCATCCCTGCCAAACAATCCAGACGTGAATCTGATCAAGCCTCTAGTTCTGATCATCAATTGAGAAGAGATACGGGTGACAGAGGAACGTGTTGAGTAATACAACTCAGGACACGACCAGCGAAATCCAGGATGCGGGACCCTTGCACCCAGGGTGTAAAGTGTGATCCACAGACCAGCAGCCGAAGCCACGTGGAGCTGGCCGGGGATGCTGACCCTGGCCCCAGCCCAGACCCACGCAACAGAATCTGCTCAGACTTGAAAGTTTGAGGAGCATGATATATAGGATAAATGACCAATCATCTTCAATAAAAGAAGTTTTTTAAAAAGGCCTGGGGAACCCATAGATTAAAAAGACTTGAGAGACCTATCAACCAGATGTAATATGTGGACCCTGTCTGGATCCTGGTTTTAACAAACCAGCTATAAAAAAGTTGCCAAAGGTGAACGCTGACGACAGAGTTGACATTTTAAGGAATTGGTGTTAATTTTCTACGTGGTAATGCATGTGCTTATGTTTATTTAAAGAGTCCTCATTTCGGAGATACATGCTAAGTACTTATGGATGTCATAATACCATGGGATTTGCTTCCAGACGGAACGGTGAGGCTGTGGGGTCGGGGGAGAATGCAGGTGGGGTGGACAACGGACAAGAGCGGCCGTGAACTGAGGTATGGAAGTTGGGTGAGGGCTGTGTGGGAGTTTGTTACACTGGTCACTTTAGTTTCATGCATGACTGAAATTTTCTATAATAGAAAAGTAAAAAAAAAAAAGAAAAAAAGTCAGAAATGGGTTAACAGGGCAGACATCCTTGAAAAGTCCCAGGAAGGCTGTCCTGGGTCGGACAGAAAATGACACGTTGACCTGGACTCCTGCTGGGAGTTGGCATGATGGGGGCCAGGGAGGAAGTGCTGAACCGTCAGAGACACGCCTGACAAAATTTGTGTGCCAGCCCCCGGGACAGAGAGACAATCACAGGACTTTGACCTCAGAATCCCAGGTGCTGGCTCATCAGTCACGGGATCCCACGGGCTACCTGACAAGGTGCTGCTTTAATCAAAAACTCCCTGCTAGGCCTGGTGGGCAGAAATTTGACTCAAAGTGCCACAGTGGAGTTTCAAAGCCGCTCACCCAGTTCCCAGACCAAGTCCTCCCACAGACCTGGGCCGCTTGGCTGAGAAGTCTTGGCGCCTCTGAGGACGGGGCCCGCGAGGTGGCCACGTGTGTTCGCCGTAAACCTTCCCTCAAGCCGCTTCAGAGAGGCTGGGCCGCGTACCAGGGCGCAGAGAAAACAGGCAGAGAAAATGCGCAGACCCCACAGGAAGCTGTAGGCACTGGCATCAGGAGGCTCTTGCCGCCACTTGCCGTAACGGCCCCGGGTCCGGTTCTGACTCCAGTGGCAGCTATGGAGGGTCGCGCGCCCCCCACTCTGCTGCCTCGGGGCATTCTTCAAAGCCGCCACAGAAGCTGCCGGCAAGTGGGGGTGGCGGTGGGGTCGACTCCCTGGGGAGTGCACGACAGTCTGTGGACGGACGCCTCGGCCTCTTGCCCTTCGGGGGACAGCCCCTCTCGGTGCTCAGGTGCGGCGAGCCCTGCGTGTCCGCAGAGGAAGCCGCTCTGTGATGCGCTTCGTACCGGCTCCCCTCCCCACCCACTCCTGCTTTCGGAGACCACTTCTCGAATAAGCTACTTGAACCCCAGTGTCCCGTCTCGTGCTTTGCTGGGAGGAGGGACTGCGCGCATGTGGACGTGGCTCTCTGGGGCCTCCGAACGCCCCCACGGGCCACCAGTCGGGGTGGGGATCACGGACTCTCAGCCCAAGTCTGCTGTGCCGTGGGCCCAGCAAGCACAGACTCGAACTGCGGTTACCCCAGTAATGAATGATGTTTAATTAGAGACAGACCCACGGTAGGTTGCAGAATACCCACAGTCGCTCCCCTCACCCTGCATCCTGGGCGGTTACGGAGGTTAGAGAGCGAGGGTGTCCGTCCCTCACACACCACCACGGCCACACCAGAGCCGCCCCCCAGTCACTACTTACAGCCTTGGTGGGCTGCCGTGCGATCGGAGGACCAGGAGGAAAGGCTGAGCTTGGTTTACCATTCCGTTGGCTCAGGATGTGGGTGCAAATTAAAAATGCAGGACAGCTGTGTGACAGCCACGTGGGGGAGGCCCTTAAAAGACCAGGGAGAGGGAATTTCCCCGTGGTTAGAGCTGAAGCGGGGCATCTGGTATAGTTTAAGACCTAAAATTTCAAGTGCCGCCTTGACATCTTGGAACCACCCAGGCTCCGGGGTCTAACCTGTGCACTCCCCTGCTCTCCCCAGAGATGCCCCCGCCCAGCCCAGCGGGAAGGCGCCCCCCCTGTTAGCACTCCCAGCAGCTGTACCCACTTCTCCTCCACTGGCAGGTTTCTCCGTCCTGCCAGCCCCAGAATGACTCACACGAGCCATCCTTATTCTCCTGCTGGAACCGGGGGCCGCCCCACCCTCTCGTCACCACCGAGCCTGCCTCCCACAGCCCCTCTGGTCACTCCGCTCCGGAGTGCAGCCCTGTGCGGCCTTGCGTGGCACAGGGTCTTCCTCGCCCGCTGCACATCTGTGTGACTGATAAGCTGCCATTGAGAGCACCTGTCGCACGCCAGGTGTTGTGCGTTCTGCTCTCTCACGCTGTTCAGGGCAGGTGTCCCTTCCGCGTCAGTGGGGTGAATGAGAGGCGATCGAAACACCTAGGCATCCGCTTAGCGTCGGCCGGTGCGAGGATATGCATGGCAGGCTCTGGTCACGTGCTGGAAAGAACCCTCCACATCCGGGCTCTCCCCCACCTCCCGCTGTGACTGGATCAGACACGTGCTGCTGGCTGGGACAGGTACGGTTACCAAGAGTTCCAGGTGACGCTGCCAGGTCACCCCCAGACCTGCCGAGGGGGAGGGGAACTTAGAAGAGCTCTGGTGATGCTTTGCGATCCTGTGTCCAATAACGCCCCACAGGCCTGGGCCCCGCCCTGAGTAGATGGCCGTGGCCACGGGGAAGGACTAGGGCGTGTTAGGGTACATACTTGGCAGGATACCGCAGGGTCCTCCCTGCTGGGAATGTGGCCTCCTCTTCAGTCAGTGGGGTCTGGACCTGAAAGTTGACTCCACTCTGGGAACAGAGCAAGGGGGTGAGCTTTATGCTGGGGTGACAGCGCTCAGCCTCCCATCCCTCCAGGTTAGGTATCTCTGACTTGGGTGGGGGTTAAGCAGCACCCTCTCTGGCCTCTGCCTCTTTTGCCGCCAGGGATGCCGTGCTCTCCCAGCCCTCTGCCCTCCCGGGGTCGGGTACCTTGGCATCACAGTGGTTGTGAGTTCCTGGTGACAAGTGCCTACACCTGGCCCCTGCTACTTGGCACGACACCATCTGCATGGATGTGGTGAGCCCAGCCTGTGACCTGCCCCGCCTACCACCACGCCTGGCCTCAGAGGAGCTCCACCACCGAGCTTCTTGCCAGTTCATCCTGGTGGCCTTGGCCAGGGGAGGGGGAATTCTCTGGGCCCCCAAAACACAGTCCTCAGAATCTTCAGCCTGGCGTGATGTGTGTGCCCCAGCAAGCCCGCTTCCCAGACGTCACTCCTCCCTGCCACCTGCAAGACGGCTAGGATCCTTGCAGCTAACTTGCCCCTACTTTTCCTGTCACCACCCTCGCAGCGGGCGCCGCTCCCCTGCAGCCCTTGCCGGGGATTAAGCTCCGTGTCTTGAGAGGGTGCCCCCAAATCAACAAGCTCTTCCTTGTCTGGTTTTACATTCTGGCCCCTTGTGTCAATCTCCCTCCAGATCCAGTGCCCAGGGTCCTCCCTCACCTTGCGGGACCCTGCGGGAC
This sequence comes from Indri indri, assembly GCA_004363605.1. Classification (NCBI taxonomy): domain Eukaryota; kingdom Metazoa; phylum Chordata; class Mammalia; order Primates; family Indriidae; genus Indri; species Indri indri. Next base: position 129,967 of record RJWJ010000838.1, read on the forward strand.
ACTCCTTGCAACCTCCTCCATCCTGTAGGCATTTTCCTCCACTCCCGTCTGGGGACAGCTGGGATTTAACCTGTGTGAGTCCTGGAGCCAGGGGGAGGCGTAGGCCAACCTCTGCAAGCCTGGGTTTCGGGGGCTCTTAAGAGCCAACATTCTGTTCTTGGCAAACAAGAGCTGTACTGAAGAGCGTGTTTCTCTGCATGGCGTTTCCCTGCACGATATACTTGGCCATTTGAGTTTTGGGGCCATCCTCCACAAAGCCAGACAGCTCTAGCAATGGAAGACGGGTCTAACCTCACAAAATGCCACACTGCGAACTGGAGAAGGTGCCTGTTCTCAGGGTAGCTTTCCCCAAAATGCCTGGCGAGCCACAGAAGCGGCTCACTGACCGGTTGACAGAGGAGGCGGGAGAAAAGGACCTGGGCTGTTCCTCTTCCTCTCGCCACGCGCTGGTTTTTTCTTCCACTTTTATTCTGATACCCATGGAATGTAAGGGGTCGGGGGTAAACTAAGAATAACCGTGGTTTTTGCACCTGTTCTGTGAGTAAAGGATACATCACAGGAAATGCTGCTATCCCACTGTCGGAGACCTCCCAAGATAATAATTTAACTTTACAAATGTGATAATTTGAAGATTCATGCTCAGCCCCTTTCATCACAGGAAATTTCAAAGTTGAAACAAATAAGAGTAGTTCTAGCACAAGATATTTCAAATAGTCTCACCTCAGTCATTCACTTTCTCCAATAGAAAAGTAATTAAGTACAGTCATGCGTCACTTAACAAAAGGGGTAAGTTCTGAGAAGGGTGCTGTTAAGCGATTCTGATGTGAACATCAGAGTGAACTCCCGCAAACCTGGCTGGGATGGCCCACTGCGCCCTCAGCTGTACGGGGCGGCCGGTTGCTGCCTCGCAACACACCTGCAGGGTGTTGCTGTCCACACCCGCAGCACCACACCCTGGGGAGGAACGTGTCGTGCTGTGTCACCAGGCAATAGAAATTTCTCAGCTCCGTCATAATACTATGAGACCACTGTCACACATGTGGCCTATTTTTGGCCAAAACGTCATCACATGGCACCTGACTGTATCGCGATTTCTCTTCTTCAGAAGATTAGCCATCCCAGGCTTCTGCATTCTATGCTCATCTGAGCATCCGCCAAGCACTGAGAGACGTTAGCAGGGCGTCAGGACCCATCTTTTAGTAACATACTCACCCCCTCCCGTGAAGGGACTCGGTGTGCAGCGTCGCTGTCTCAGATCGTGCTCCCGGAGGTGGGTGTGGAGGCACAGGGCTGTGTGCAGGTTTTCTGGAAAGTGCACGTAGGAGACAGGCGTGTAAGGAAGTGAGGAAAGCAGGGCTGGAGAGGGGAGAGCCAAGCATAGCGTGTGTGTGACGGAGCCTCAGCCAGTCCTTCGGGGCTTTGTGCTCCCTGCTGCAAAGTGGGGCCATTGGTTCAAAAGGACGTTAAGTGGGATCCTGTATCAGAGGACCGAGCTTCATGTAGGTCCTTGGACAGCGATCCTGCCGAGACCCTGCAGGTGGGAGAGGCAAACCCATGCTTGCCGGTGAACAGCAGCCGCTCACAGGGGCTGCCTGGTCTCGGGGAGGTGCCAATTCAGGGGTTTGGCACTGGTCTCTGTTCTTGGCGGGCTGGACACTGCGCAGCAGCAGTGACTAGATCAGGCTTGGTGGGAGGGAGCCCCTGCCATTCTACTCACGCACGCTCCCTCCCGCCCACCGCTCTACTCCACACAAGTCCCTCGCCGTGCCAGTGGCCAGGGACACAGGCTGTCATCAGTGGGTGGAGCCACCTGTCACCAGGGTCCTAGTCTGCAGCAGATGCTCTTTGGCAGGTGCTGCAAGGGACGAAAGGATGCTCACGCTTCTTGCTCGTTCCCTTTGGTTCATCCCCGTGCCTCGTCCACAGACTCCTCCATCCCAGTCTTCCACCTCCAGGCCTTCGGCCACTGCTCGTGAGTCTGTGTACATTCTCACCTCAGGCCACACAGCCTGAATGACCAGGTGCACCACCTGGAGCTCTGCTGTTGGGAAGACCTCCCCTGGCCTCTGCTCCGAGTTCACCCCAGAGCAGGGCCATGACAGTGGCGGTCGTTTCTCTGACTTGCACCACGACGCTGGGCTGGCCTATCTGTGAAGCACGCTCAGCCCTGTGGTACCGCATCAGCTGGCCGCATAGCCATAGCTCTGGGCTGAGGGGCAGGTGCTGGCCCAGCAGTGGCAGATGACAGGGTGGCCTAGGCTGCCTGCTCCTGGGCTCGCTAGTGCCCCCAGCATGGCACCGCTTCCATTTCATGCTTTTTTGCTGCTGGGCCCGCCCAGTGTTGCGGGAGGGTCTGCCAAAATCCCGACCCGGATGGTTGTTTGCTCCGGCGTCCCTTAGTGTCTCATGCTCAGATGCTGTTCCTGCAGGAGCCCTGGCTCGCCACAAACTGCTTTTCAAGTGGTGTCATGTTTTCTGCTGCAGATGGCTTGGTTTTGCCCCAGAGCCCTCGGGGTCCACACCGCAACTCTTTTATTGGTGTTTGTCGTAAAATCCACATGGAGTCTTTTCCCATTACAGGTACTGCTAGTAGCATAAAGTTTGCCAAATCTTAAGGCCTGAGCAATAGGGCTGCTGCTACTGCAGCCAGCACTGGTGGTCCTGTTTCCTGCTCCCAGCCCCGCCCAGACCTGGTGGTCTTTCCACGTCGCCTGTGACACGCATCAGAGCAGTGTTTTCTGGGGTCGGGATATGTGGGACACGTTGCCTCTGGCATATAAAGTGCCAAACAAGCTTCCTCTGTAGGCGGGGAAAGTACCAGATGCACTATACATTTTTTTTTTTTTTTACGTGGGGAGGAATGTCCTGTCATGCCCCAGGCCATTGGACGCCTAACACCTTCAATGACATAGTGGGCATCTGGATCTTTAGTGGGTTTATTTCTCACCCTTTGAAGCACATGTACTTTGCCAGGGACCCTAAGACACCTGCAACTTCTCTTCTTGCTTGTCCGGTCCTATGAAACTTCCACATCAACATAGCAGAGCAATGCAAGGTTCTAATGACAGCAGTTTCCAAACATTTTGGTTTCAGCATCCCTTTATATTCTTGAAAATTATTGAGTATCCCAAAGAGCTTTTGTTTACATGCATTATGTCTATATATTTACTGAAATATAAATTTACATGGAGAAATTCTAAACATTTATGTATTTATTAAAAATATAAACCCATCACATTTACATAAATGGCACATCTTTATGAAAAATAACTGTATTTTTCAAAAAACAATTGTGAGTGGCATTGTTTAACATTTTTTCAAATCTCTTCAAGACAGCTGGAATATCGTATGTTTCTACATTCCATCTGTTGTGATATGTAATTTTGGTTTAAGTTGGTGAAGAAAATGTAGCCTCACACAAGTACATAGCTGAAAAATGGAGGAGTATTTTAATACTCTTTCCAGATAATTATGGATATTTCTGATGCTATATTAAAACTCAGTAAGTGGTAGCTTCTTAAGATTTGTGGCAATGTGGAATGTGAAATCATGGCCTGCGCTGTTTTGTACATGTTAGATTAAAATCCGCTGGTCTGCAGCATCACTCACTGGGCATTTGGATAGTATTGCTTCACTGAGTTATCCATGTCTTCCCGACGCTGACACATTTCATAATACAGCATCAAACAAATCTCATTTGTTAATATCACTACTCATCAGAAAGGTCTTTGAGCATTGGGAAGCTGTCAAGTTCAGAGTGGTAAATATGAGTTTTTCAAAATGCTAATTTTCACTGGAAAGCTCAAATTTCGTTATGGGCAACAAATACTGTCAGTTGTTCTCCTCAAAATGAAGGCTCACTTCATGCATGTTTTAGAAAGTACCTGCCAAATACCCAAGCCTGGATAATGGTAGTTTATCCATCCTCAGTTCTTTCAAGTAAAAAATGGTGTTTCATAAATAAAAGCGTTTCAGCTCAGAAAGTGAACAATCACACAAGCACTTTCCGAAGATAAGCACCTTATTTCAGGGAGTATCAGAAATGCTGTTTGCATGCTTTCTAATTTGTTGCACAGATGATTAAAAACACGTGCATTCAAAGGTCAAGATTTAATATAATTAATAACTCGATTGCTTCCTCGGGGTCATTCTCAAGCGGAGCGGGCGTGCTCCGCTCGGTAAGCGCGGCAGTGGAGAGCGCGGCAGTGGAAAGCACAGGTGGTTACCGCTGCAGTCCCCGCGCTGCGTGTGCAGGTGTCCGTGGGTTCACTCGTCATCACTTTTGCGCATCAGTGTAAATGTCAGCACAGTGAAGAAGGCAAACAATATTTGATATTATTGTAAAAATAGTTCTGACCTTGGAGACCCACTTAAAGGGGCTGGGGGCCTCAAGAGGTTGGTGGACCACACTTTGAAAACCATTGACTTACGTAATCCCGGATCCTTCAGATGACTTTCTGAGAGGGAAAGTTAACACAGCCCTGTTTTCCTAGAAAGCTAACTCGATGGAGTAAGAACATACATGCTTGCCACTGTCTGCTCCAAGTGAGCTTGAACTACTTTGATTCTCCTTTCTGCTAGGAAAGGAAAAGAACTCGGTGGCCAGATGAGTGACTGCGCGCCACGAACCGAGAGCTGTGTGCTCCCCTTGAGCAAATACGCAGTCGGTCCTGTGCAGCCAGCACGACCGTGGCTGGCAGTTGGTAAAGCTCGTGGGAGATCACTGTCATCTGCCACGACCCAGCAGTTGCAGGGCCCAGCTGGTGAATTACACGTGGACGAGACAGGGAGGCAATAAGCTCTGCCTTTTGCCCTCAGATTCCCCCCCGGCTGTCTTGCTTGTATCTACTGTCTTGGCTGCCAGGTTGGGAGAGAAGTTTCAGGGACTTTCTCTTGGCCTTCCCTGTTAGTATAGCTTTTACTCACAGGCCGAGCACCCAGCGTGGGCTCCTGCCACTGCCGCAATGTGCATTCCAACTTACACCCTGGGGAAGTGAAGAGGTAACCTCTGGGGTTCCGCTGACCCAGCGTGTCCACCACCAGCTGGACCTAGGCTGGCCTCTGTTTGTCCCACCATCGTAGGATTTTGGGTTCCCGAATATCAATGTCAGTTCAGACTCTGTGTCCACCGCCCTCAAAAGGTCTGTTTTCTCTTCCCAGTGTGCAGTTACCTGTGGACATGGCTGCAGGCACTTGTGGGTAAGCACTGAGGACATCTGTGCTGAACACACCTGCTGCTGTGTGGCAGGGTCTGTCACCGTCACCACCAGCCTCTCCTTCAGCCAATGGGTTCTGGGCCTGAGAAACGGTTCAGGTCTGATAACTGGCCAGGGGATTGTAGCTTTTTTTGAATTATTATTAACTAGTGTCAGTCTTCTGATCATCCATCCTCGATTTGTTTTGAGTGCATAAATCAAGCTCCCTGCCCATCTGTGTAGCCTCTAGGGCCACTTATTTGTTTCCTCCACAGCTCTCTAGGAACTGGCTTCTCCTGGCTGCCGCTCTGATCTTGTCACTTGTTGCGATAATCATGACAGAAGCATCATGTTGTCACTACAGGTGCAGTTTCCATAACCACGTCCTAGTTTTACTTCTGTATGACTTCAATAACAACTTAACATCTACCCATTCCTAATATTTTGCCTTCATTAGAGTAATGATGCTTTTTTAAAAAAAAGTATAGATCACTCTGAGCTTTCAATGGGGCGGGGGAGGATTAACTTAATTTATGTATTCCCATGCTTCCACTCCAATAGCCTTAGTTGTGCCTGTATTTAATACCGAAAATCAGTAGTTTACTGAGGACAAAATTTTTTTATGATTTCATTCTTTCAGCAAATATTTATGGGAGCCTGATACATTTTAGGATTTTTGCTGAGTGTGATAAGAAAGCAACAATAATAAGTTTTATGACCAGGGAAATTAATTATCCAGACTGATGGATTGCCTATGGACTGGACAGTTCAACCAGCTCATGTAGTCAAAAAACAGTTTTGCAGATTCAGGAAGGCATGGAATTCGGGTCTGATTATCAGCTCAAGCTGAAAGAGTGCAGCAGGTTACTTATTGCCCAGGGGCTGCTCTGAATGGGGGCTCCTGCCTGTGCTTGTTGTCCCACGTACTGCTGGACCCAGGGAATAATGTGTAGTTAATGACCTCCAAACTGGGCACCTGTGCATTGAGTGTGTAAGGCAATCTGTGCAGGTTTGGGCTGATAATAGTTTCTATTTGGTTCTTTTTATCCGTTGAAAAAGAGAAAGGTATACTTTGCCAATATTTAATCTCCATTATCACTAGCACGCTTATTCTTAGGTGCAGGATGTGTGTGGTTCTTACAGTATCCTGAATGAAGAGCAGGATTCTCCCTCAGCTGATAGTGGCACCCATATTCTTTAGTTTTCAGCACATTGTGATAAACAGTTGCTATCTACTTTTATGTAGACAAAATGGACAAGAAAATAGACTTTTTATATGTATAATAAATAAGGGTAAGCAATTTAAAAAAAGTGTGTGGAACACTGTCCCTTAGCTTATGGCCTGCATGCATACTAGCCATTCTATCTGTAATATATTTCTGTTTTCTTCTTGATGAAACAGCAAGCCTGGATTTTTCCGACCATTGCTATGAACATGGAGAAGGTAAACCTTAGGAATGACCCTCTGGCTATTCCTATATTCTATCACCTTTGGAAAAGTTGGTCAGGAATAACCAAGAATTCTGTGAGTTGCTTTGATTTTTCCCTTACCGTTTCTGAGAACAGTGACCAGTCTTTCAGGGCTGCTGTGGATGGAATTGTGTCTCCCTCAAATTCACATGTTGAAGCCCCAATCCCCAGTGTACCTGGGGATAGGGGGCTTAGGAGGTATTAAGGTTAGAGTCCGTGAGGGCAGGGCCCCACTCCAATGGGGCTGCAGCCTTACGAGAAGGGGAAGAGAGCTGCCACGTGAGAACACGGCGAGAGGCGCTGTCTACAAACCAGAAGCAGAGTCCTCGCCAGAACCCGACAACGCTGGCACTCTCATCTTGGACTTCCCACCTACAGATCACTGCAATAATTGAGAGAGATTGAGAAAACAGATTTCTGTGGTTCAGCCACCCAGTCTATGGTATTTTGTTACGGATTAGCCCGCAACTGTTGAGAAATCCTGATCATTAATACAATAAACATACAGATTAAAAGCACATTTCTGTTATACCGTTTTTCTTATTTCAACTTATTTTGTATCACTATATCATGTCTCTTTCTGAGGTGCTTTCAATCATAACTTCTGGGTAGGAGGTTTTGATATTCTCTGATCACTGCGGATGTGTTCATGGTTGTTTTGTGTGTCTGTATAGGGGGAGAGTTACATGAGTGAGCCGGAGCTTTTGTGACAACTTGTATCCAACTTTTTCCTTCACAGGAAGCAAACTGAGTGGAGTGCACTGAGGTGGCAGAGGAGAGAGGTGAAACGTTCTGGCTCCAGGACCTCAGCACTCTCTAAGGCAGCAGTAACTGCTCTTGCCTTTTCTCCTCTAGGGAAAACCACGCAGTTGTGTAAGAAGGAAGCAATCGCGTGCTGAAATCTTCCGGAAACGAAAAGCCAGTGCAACTGTCTTAGACTCCTAACTCTGAACACTTACATGAAAGGCAAACAGACACCTGGGAGAAGCTGAGAGACCACTCCAAGTCTCCAGACCACCCCTAAAGCGACGAGTGTGGGGGATGGCTAGAGGGATGTTTCAAGGAAAGTTCATCGGTCACCTTGTTCCACGCGGGCAACCCACCTCGTGCAGAGCGACAGCACCACGGATACCGCCAAGCCCCGCGCTCAGGTGGGGACAGGCGAGGGGCCGCACAGATAGAGCCGAGCGTAGGAGCCAAGCGCAGGGACCGCGCGCTGGAGCCAGGAGGGAGGCGATCTCGACATAACCACGGACAGCGCCAAGCTCCGCGCTCAGGTGGGGACAGGCGGGGCCCGCACGGACCGAGGCGCACTAGAACCGGGAGGGAGGCGAGCTTGACACCACGGACAGCGCCAAGCCCGAGCTCAGGTGGGGACAGGCGGGGGCCGCACGGATAGAGCCAAGCGCAGGAGCCAAAGTGCAGGGACGGAGCGCAGGAGCCGGGAGGGAGGCGAGCTCGCCACCACCACGGAGAGCGCCAGAGCTGCGCGCGCCGGGAGCCGGGAGGCGGGGAGAGATGGTCTTATCCGCTGACGTCTTACGTAGGGCTGGATCCCCACTTTGATAAGGCAGGTCTGGGTGGGCGCGCCAGCCTTCCTTCTCCAAGCCGCAGCCTCAGACGGGGTGGGGAGGGGAACGGGGCAGCGCACAAGACAGGTCCCCAAAATTGGCTTCCTCCGCACGGAGTTGAGACTGCAGCCTGCTGCCTGGAGAGCCAGGCGGGCAGGGAGGCAATGCACCGAAAGCTATTGCTCTGACGCACCAGCCCCTCTCCGGGCATTCCCACGCGCGCGGCTTCTCCCCGACCTGGGAGATGCTCCGCTCTAGGAGGCCAGACAGCCCTTTCCGCTGCCGAGTGAGGAGCCCTGGGTGTGTGACAGCTTAGGCGAGCCCTGGCTGCGAAACAACCCCTTGCCTCTGCTTCCCTAACCCCTGAGGGCTTCAGACCTGCCGCGCTTGCAGCCCGCGCCCTCCTCTTCGTCACCCTCGGGGCCAAATTCACAGGCATTTTCCAGAAACCTCACCCCTGGCCAGAGGTTGCAAACATCCGGATTGGCTTTGAATGCACTGATCACCTTAAGTTTTCCGGAACGCCCCTTCTGCGAGCACCCTGGGCCCATCCCCTGACCCAGACATGGATTTGCCTGTGAACCTGACCTCCTTTTCCCTCTCGACCCTCTCCCCTCTGGAGACCAACCACAGCCTTGGCACAGACGGCCTGCGCCCCAGCGCGCCCCTGCTCTCCGTCTTCAGGGTGCTTGTTCTGACCTTGTTGGGCTTCCTAGTGGCCGCGACATTCGCCTGGAACCTGCTTGTGCTGGCGACCATCCTCCGCGTGCGCACCTTTCACCGCGTGCCGCACAACCTGGTGGCATCAATGGCCATCTCGGACGTGCTGGTGGCCGCGCTGGTCATGCCGCTGAGCCTGGTGCACGAGATGTCCGGGCGCCGCTGGCAACTGGGCAGGCGGCTCTGCCAGGTGTGGATCGCGTGCGACGTTCTCTGCTGCACAGCAAGCATCTGGAACGTGACGGCCATAGCCCTGGACCGCTACTGGTCCATTACGCGGCACCTGGAATACACGCTCCGCACGCGCAAGTGTGTATCCAACGTTATGATAGCGCTCACCTGGGTGCTCTCTGCTGTCATCTCTCTAGCTCCGCTGCTGTTCGGCTGGGGGGAGACTTACACGGAGGGCAGCGAGGAGTGCCAGGTTAGCCGCGAGCCCTCCTATACCGTGTTCTCCACCGTGGGCGCCTTCTACCTGCCGCTCTGTGTAGTGCTGTTCGTGTACTGGAAGATCTACAAGGCCGCCAAGTTCCACGTGGGCTCCAGGAAGACCAACAGCGTCCTACCCTTGTCTGACGCTGTGGAGGTGGGTGTTGGAGCGATCCTTAAAAATACTTTACTTGCATTTGTGTGGGCACTGTCCCCGGTATGTCCTCCCCACCCCCTGCTTTGTAGAAAGTGGAACTTTTTGGTTTGGGGTGTAGTAAACTGGAAGAGAGAAAGAAAGCGTCAGAAACTTACTTTGCTCTGACGTTTCTGTCACAGAGCTAACCATGTCATTTGCCATCTCTCTCTCTTTTTTTATTTGCCATCCCTGATGGGTTCTTTCTTTATATGTAAAATGAGGGGTTTGGATTACATAATTCTGCAGACTTTCCTTTGGTTCCAAAATTGTATGGATCTATAGCACCCTTTAGGACGTCTGGATAAGTTGGTCTCTGCGGTACACTGAATCAGTACACTGAGAAAATTGCAGCTTCACGCACTTAGAGTGGGGGTGTTCAGGGAGGAAGGGAGGGAGGGACAGTAGTGTGATCTGAAGGGAAGACTGCCGTGCATTAGGCAAAGCAGCTTAGTGTTTCATCCCAGCCCCTTTTTTCTTTGCAAAATAGCAACTGATTTTTGCAAAATGTGGTATCACCTAGGTTACTATCATTCTGCAGCATCCTCCCTCCTAATGTAAGATTAAAGATGTTGTTGACACTAGTCCCAGAGCCTGCGTTTGTTATCTTCCTGAACGTGGGTAAGTTACAGGAGGAAATGAAAAATCCAGGGAACACAATTCCCAGCTCTCTGCAAGTGGCATTTAACATACCGCAACCATGACAGCAACAATGAGGGCTTTTTCTCATCCTCTCCCCATCCACACGTTCCTGCTTTTTGTTAACTCTTAATAATCTGACCCAATGACTCAGGATTCTGAAACTACGTAAGAGCTGAAAACGTTAGATGTGTAGACACCTCCCCCTCCTGATTGACAACAATGATTCCTTGAACCTAATTCCCATATTTAAGTTAAACCAGAAATCAACACAATCCCCATCTTCTGTTACCCACTCTGAGACAACAAATTAAGTTCAATTAAGCAGACTGAGTATATATTATGGGCTTGGTGCAAGAGGTAAAAGAATGATAAAGACACTGTCTTTGTCCATGAAGAGTTTGGTCTAGTGAGGGGAGTGGACACTCGTCATGAGCTCTGCATGTGTTTTCTGGAGTCAGTAGCTATTAATAACTCTTACCACACCCAGTCATTCAAGCTTACAGGGACCAGAGACGTAGCTAGGAAAAGAAGGGGGGAGGGCACTGTTCTAGAAGAAAGAAGAAAAAAGGAGTTGGGGCTACCTGTCCTTTAACCTAGAACAGCAGTTCTCTGCTGATATTGGGTGATAGTGCCCCTGAGGAAACATCTGGAATGTCTGGAGACATTTCTGATTACCAAGACTGGGGAATGGGGTGTTTACAGCATCTAGTGCATAGGGGTCAGCAATCCTGCCGAGCATTGCCGACTGCACAGGACAGCCCTCACCACCCAGAATTGCTCAGACCAAAATGTCAGTAGTACTGAATTTGGGAAGCTCTAATAGATTTCTAAACTGATCAAGGAGTGCCGATGGATAAGAACCCTGACACTTCCACCAAACTGTCCAGAGCCATGCTCCATGGGTGCAAACATCCACACAAATTCCGTGCAAATTCCAGGTCAGGAACAAGAAGACTGGCCACCTTCAAGGCCTCTCCCTACATCAATCCTCTTCTGCTGGGCTTATCTAGGCAAACACGGTCTATAATCAATACTAAACACAGCCTTAAAAGGGGGAAAATAATTAGAATTTTATCTCAGCGTTTATTGTAAAAGGATGAAGGGCTCTCTCATTTCTCTGCTTTGGAGGTAGCAGAAGCAAAGCACTATAACATCTGTGCTTATATGTGTGTGTGTGTGTGTATACACACACACACACACACACACACAGAGCACATGCACACACACACTGCTTTATTCCCTCTCTCTCTCTCCCTCTCTCTCTCTGCCAGATCAGTTTTAAAAAATGGGTCCCTTGGCTCTATAAGACCTTAAACAATCCAGGGCTCTACATACAATGTGAGGCTGCCTCTATCCTTATGTTATGTTGAAGGGTTTAATTACAAGCAATTTCTCTGTGATAGTGGGTGTCAAAGTTTCTAAATTCAGTTCCACCACCATTTAGCTGCATTACCTAGGGGAACCACAACACTTCTTTCTTGTTTCTCTTTCTGCTGAGCTTTATTCAAATACACGCAAACCCTAACCTAGGGCAGACACTGAGATGGGAACTGGCCGCAGGAGACTTGCCCTTGTCAAAGGACGATGAAACCACCACCAAAGATCTGAGAGGAAAGAGCACAGAGAAACGCACTGCTCGCTAGAGTGAGGGAGAGCTCTGCTGGTCGGTCGGTCTCCCTGAGCAGAGCAGAACGCTCATCTTAAGCGGCACTTTGGGAGGTGTGGAGCTCGGGATTGGTGGGCCGCGGAGGCGTGAGCGGATGACGTCATCTGCAGGAGCAGCTGCTGCTGATTGGCTGCTACGCCGGAGGGGGTTTGCTGAGCGAGTTCGGCCCTGCTGGCCTGCGTTTCAGAGTGAGAAGCTGACACCCACAGGTTGGCTTTAAAATCATCTTCGTTGAGATAAATTGTCTTTGATTGATACGGCAAGTTTACAGCTGGCTCTGGGCTAAAGAACACTCAGTCTTTCCCTAAGTTTGTGGGAACCTTTAGTTCTCGGTCTCCCATTCTTGGTCTCAGTTCAGCCACAGCTTCAGGAGAAACCTCAGGAATTGTCCAGATCTTCAACACTGTTGTTGGTCCTCTTCCTAAAGATGGAGTTTCGTCTGTGGACATCTGGTGGTCAGATTGCACGTGAATCAATGTGATTTTTTCCTGTTTTGAAAGCATTTGTTGAATCATCTGTCAGGACAGTGTCATGCAGAAGTGTGTGAGGTTCTGGACAACAGGCACCAAACAGCCATGAGATAAACAAGTATAACTAGAAGTATTTTAAGAAGGGACCGGTTGATATCCCAGGTTATGACCCAAGATTTCCCAGCTCTGATCAAGAAAGCAAGTCTCAAAGTTTCCCTAGAAGGTCTTTCTTGGTTAGCTATGATCCTTTTTATCCTAGCTTAAATATGGATTGTGTTACCTTTGTCTTAATCCAAGTACAACATGAAGTGTTAGCTATGGGGTAGACCCCTCTATGGTTGAGCAAAAGAAAATTTAAACCCATTCTGTCAGTCATGACTGTTTGTGTTAATTGTTGGGCCTGAGAGTTTAGGCTGTCTAATTTGTTACATCAGCCAATGTAGTCATTATTTACTATGAAAACGTTTTTTTTTTAAAGGAAAACATTTGGTTATCTACCTCCTATGGATGGAGTCGCTATCCTCAGGAGACTTTTCCCTGAGAGTTTATCCCTTTGGGCTCTGGGTGAGGAGATATGGTCCACTGAGGGCATTGGAGAGTCATCTTGGGATGGCCTAACTTATGGGCCTATTGAAGTATTAACCTTTCCTCTGGGTTGACATGGAGAAGCTTGATTTCAGCACAGGACGGAGAACACAGGAACAGTATAGAAGATGTGATCCACTTTAGTGAACCTGTGGGTACATTATCTACATGTCACTAATTCATGTGGTTGTCTGCTTGTTTCAAGTTTCCTGGTTTAGCAGTTAATGTCCCTGCTTCTACTGGAGGTTCTCTGGAGGAACTCAGGTCAGAATAATTTTAGGTAACATCAAGTAATTCACATTTGTTCATTTTAGAGTACTTGAAGTAGATGTGTCTGTTGCATGTTAAATAAGTGAATTATTCTGAAAGTATACCAGCTATTAGTTTACACACCTTCTCTTTTATTTTTGCAATTTGTTATCCCCTGGAAAGGGCCATAGCCCAGTCATTACAAAACTTGGCTTCTAGCAAGAAATTGGATTTTATGAGAAAGACTAGACTACTTATTATACATCAAAGCTGGTATTGTCCTTTTTATTTTCATAATATAATATCCATCAACAAACAATATTAAGTTGGAATTTGGTACTAGAGTATCAAAGCTCTGTTTGAGGCAAGGACACTTCAATTACAGCAACACAATTATGAGATTTTCTTTCATTGGCTAAGGATTATACAATTGCTGGGTTCTGAGTGTTACCCCAGTGGATGGTACAAGAGAAGGAGAAAGCAACAATGAATCATTATTAACCAACTAGTGGAAAAATGTTGGGTAATTTCAGTTAGCAATTGGGATTTATTACATGTGGCAACATAAGATTGAAAGGCCTAATGTAAGTTGCTCTGAAGATGTATTGGCTAATTGAGTTGATGCCTGTGATTTCTCGGAGGCAGGGAGGAGAAGCCTTGGTTACTGAGTTAAGTGGTGGGCTTAAATAGGCTCTGTTCTTTGACAGGTGCTGTGCAGTCCCATTACCCACCTAGAGCATGGCCCTGCATTTTTATATTAGTATAAAAAGAAAAGTTCATGATAACCTAGGAAGAATCAATCTGAACCCTTAGCATTCTACTCTAATTAAATTTTCTGTTTGTGGAGTCTCTCGTTCACAGGGATTCTGGTACCATCCCCATTTCTTTTGTAATGTCTTGAATTATACCCAGTATAGGTGTCCTCACTCCCAGACTAGCTACATTCCTATCACGTATAAGGGCTGCAGGACGTTTTGCCTGGAAGAAGAGCCCACCTGTTAAATTTGCAGGTGTGTCGCAGAGATTAAAGAAGTATTCCTTGGATAATGATCCTGGAATATCAGCTATAAGGTGTCACATGGGATTGTTAGAGATTCTCACTACTTGAATTATTCCATTAAATAAAGTTCACTTTCCCTCAAGCCTTTTAGAAATTTACTACAGAGCCACAAATTTATCTCTCATCGTGTTTTGCCATCTGGTGCAACCAATCATTCTATTAAAGAAAATTTTTTATTTTTTAATTTGTTATAAGTCAATTTGCTTTTTTCCTTTTCAGACAACTTTAACATTTTACACTGAATGATGTGTTGTTGTGCAGTGGCAGGGCTGCCAGCAGTCACAGCGGCACCCGCGTAAACAAGACAGCTGCATGGTTGTGTGTCTGTACTCACCGACAATCCTGCTTCGAAGGTTAGGGGGACAGGGAATTGTTGGGTGATGCTGTCTTGCTTGGAGTGACTTTATTAGATGGATTTTATATAGTTGTAATTTTGGTTTTTAGGAAATTGGGAACACTGATTCTTTCTGGGCTCCTTCTCCCAGCAGCGTGTGTAGGGGACACTCACCCAGGTGGGCTCCTTAACCTTGGAGACCAGAGGCCCTTACGGATGTTTTGTCTAGAGAGCACATCCCATACTGATTTCCAGCATCTACTTTTTAAGGCTACATGCAATTGTCTAGCCCCTTATTGGACATTTTCTGAACTGGCAATTTCACCTTTCGGTTTATTTTTTCTTATTAAATTTCCTAATTCAAGTTTAAGCCCATTTACAGAAGGACAGAATAAAACTATACTTCAGCTGTTGGGTTTCTAGCAGAATGCTGCTGGCAAGTTTTCTGAACCCCGTTTTCTACCTTTATTTAGTTTACCATTTTGAACCTTTATTCAACCTTCCCTTAAAAGAAAGGCTTCTGAAATTGCCTTACGTAATGTATTTTCTATTTTTATATGTAAATTTTCACAGCTGGATTATGTAAGTCTTCCCTTTTCTACCCTTCTGCTTTTAAACATTTTTCCCCATCTGAGGGGATTTCAGTTAATTTAAAGAGTTGGTACAGATCTGTAGTCTAAGACAATAAGAATTTTGTTTGATACCCTAAAAATTCTAAATTTTATAACATGTTTTTTTGCCCTTCTCCCTGGAGTTTAGGAAAAATTCTTCATTATAGCTTTTACCATAGCTCTAGACTGGGGTTTTAATTTAAATTCTATAAATCCGACTTTTTGTCTACAAATTTTATAATGTGATTGTGTTTTTCCCAAGAAAACCCTAGAGAGAGGGTAGTTCGTTTAGGCTTTAGGAGGTCAGGTAAAGCTGAACGAAGTATACGAGGTAGAAATACGCAAGGAGGGTAGGTTTTGGAAGGTTACAAAATCTTTGAGACTATCTTAGAGTTATTAATAGAATTTTGTTTTAAGGCCTCGAAATACCAGTTAAAGAAGCTGACTTTCAACTGTTTGATGTTTATCTCCTAATTTTTCTAGAGCTTCTCTTAAATATGTTAATTTATTGATTTTGGTTTGTCGGAAGTTTCTTATTAAGTAAAACAAATTTTGGCATTTATGAAGAAAAGTATAAGAGTTAGGATTATAAAGAATTTTTAAGCAGAAAATAGATGTTCTTAAAGGAGAAGATTGAGACTTTGACATAGACAAACCATGGCACACAAGAGAGAGGTGACAAGGGTTGGTCGGTCAATAGTTTGTGCTTGTGAATAGTGTCTTAGGGTCCTGGATCAGAGCCTGAGAAGGCGCCATACAACTGCCACCCCAGCAATCACTAAACTGGATGCAAATGAAACAAAGTGACATACTTTCACAAACTGACAAGTCAGGGGTACCCTCATGAAGATTTTGTAGGGGGCCCAAAGCAAAGGTCGACCAATCGCTTTTTCCCGAATCAGTCACTGATCTGAATGGTCCTCAGATCATCACCCTCAGGTCTGGCTTGCATTGCACTGGAAGCTTATCAAGCTTGTGCCTTATAGAACAATCCTTTTTATAGTCAACATAAAAAGGCATTCCAGACAGAACAAAAACCTGTGCAACAAGACTTTACATATATATATAGAGAGACAAGCAACAGCAAAGGCAAAGCAAGCAACAGTGGACTAGGCTGTTTAATGGCACGATAATATTTGCCACATGGCACACCTCCAGGACAAGAGGTCTGAAGCCTTATGCAAAGATCTAAGTCAATTACCTAATGGTAGACCTCTCAATCAAACATCTAGTTACTTGATACAAAGACCTCAGCCTAACGACCTTGTACAAGGACATGCTTGTCCAAATCCTAGGATAACAAAATGCATTGAGCAATAACACCCCAGTGGAACTAGTCAGAGCTCAAATCATTGTCGACACTGATGCCTTCGCTGCAGAGCCAAAGGGCAACTGGAGTCTGGGGCCCAGTGAATGCACCTATGGTCTAAGGACCCCATGGTGGGTCTCCCGAAGATCTCAGTGGAACCTGCAGAACTGTCCAAGGGTGACACAGCCAGCACTGAGCATCTGAGATAAAAAGACAGAGCTGAATTTATGACTCAGAATAGTAAGAGAAAGCTATGCTTGTCAGGCACAGTCCCCCAGAGCAGAGCAGGATGCAGATCATCTACGGGATCGGGGCGTCAGGGAGTGCGGGGACTGGAGGACGTTCAGAGGAGCAGTGAGCTGACATCATCATACTCAGGTGAGACTGCCATTGGTTGGTGGATGCTCAGGGGCGTGTTTATTGGGATGAGTCTGCCCCTGATTGGCTGACTTTCAGAAGTGAGGATTGACACTGATTAGTTGGTTTGCAAATGTGTATTCACAGAACTGCATTGTCCTTGATCAACTGAAGAGGTTTAAACAAGTAACAAGGCTCCTTGTTGTTGTAGCTACAGAATAAGCAGTCTTCTCCTAAGGTTCTGGGAACACTTTTATTCCCGCTCTGTGGAGCCTTCCTTGATGGGTGAGGACATTTCTAGCTTGAGCATCCTGACTCTTCCACTGGGCTCTGGTGACCATCGTGGTCCAACTTGCAAATCACCTGGAACCATACTTTCAAGGTGGGAGTTTCCATCCCTTAACTTCAATGCCCACTGTTGACGGTAGCCTATTGATTATCTGTGATACCAATGAGGAGGCAAAGCAGAATAGTTGGAGGAAATGTAAGAACATGTCAGATTTATGACTGACCAGTAAATAATTTTTTAGCACGTAATCATTTTGGAAGAACAAAAGGTATAACACGTAGGTACCTGTCCCCAGAGAACTTGTTTATTGGGGGAGATGAGGGTAAATGTTCACTTAGAAATATTTTTATATATGAATCTTAAATTGTGAGGCATGTGCTTTAAATGCATTTCAGAGATTATTAGGAAAACTCTAATTTGGCTTGAATGTTCACTTTTTTTTTTTAACCCTATTCCCTCTCTTTCTGTGAATCTGCTAATGAGCACGTTGAGTATTATAGTAATGAATAGTGCTCTGTCCCCCAGCCTCGAGCACTTCATTGTGGTCATTGATTAGCAGACAGCAAAGGGCCATGGAGTCCACAGGTCAGACAGCCACAGAAAGAGCCCACACATCTACCATTTTAGGGCATCAGAAACCTGAAGTCCACAAGTCAGACAGCCACAGAAAGAGCCCACGAATCTGCCTTTTGAGGGCATCAGAAACCTGAAGTCCACGGGTCAGACAGCCACAGACTGAGCCCACGAATCTACCATTTGAGGGCATCAGAAACCTGAAGTCCACAGGTCAGACAGCCACAGAAAGAGCCCACGAATCTACCTTTTGAGGGCATTAGGAACCTGAAGTCCACAAACGACCACGATCCTCCTAACAGCTGGAGCCTCTGCTGTCTCAGAAGCAGCACTTTAAATCAACGTCACTCCTCGTGTCAAGTGAGTTGGCGCTAAATGCAGCACCAAGAAATGTCCCAGTAAAATGATCAACATTTCACAAGGTAAAAGAAATATGTGCTGTTCTGACAAACTTGGAATTCTGACTAAACTATAAAAAATTCCTAAATCAAAGTAAGCCTTAAGTGTCACTAGCATCACCAGCTTCACCATCACCAGGTGACCAGTGTCCATGGTGTGACAGGTGTCCCCAGCATCTCCAGTGTCCCCCATGAAAAAATGTCAAGAGGGAGGAGAATTTCCCGAGGCTTGAAGAGTCCAGCCAGAATTCTCGTTCCCTTGCCATCTTGGGACAGTGGGAAAACGTTTTCCATGACATTATTTTGGGGTTGAGTTCTACTAAGGGAATTGGTAGCTTTCCCTCTGCCCTTGATGCTGAAAAATGAAGCTATGTATTATTTGGATTTTCATAAATGAGTTCCCTGAAATGCATTCCCAGGTATGCTTTAACAAATCAGAAATGCACTCGGGTTCCATCTGGCAGTGAGAGTGGGGTACACAAAGAGGGATTATCACTTTTTATTTTGTATGTGTTTTTAAGGGTTGCAGTACTATGGACTATTTGTTTCAATGTTTATTGTCTTTTTAATTGTACAATACTAGATGTTTTACTGTTTTGCAAATAAATGAAGCAAGGCTATAGTACAAAGTTGATAATTTATACATCAGCTAACATTACCTTAACCATAGTGTTCCTTTTGCCACCTGTTACTTTATATGATAATAAGTCAATTTTTTGTCTCCACCTTATAGATATAGCCAAGAACTGGTTAAGTGGGTTCGATTAACCAGATGGACCTTCCAACCTTGTCCATTGCCTAAAAGATTACATCCTGTTTGAGAACAAACTGTGTAATTCCCCTTTTAAAATGTGCCAGAGTCGCAGTCTGCTAGAGTTAGGGAAGGATACTATTTAATGTCAGGCAGTCAGGGTCACCTACCCGAGAATGACTGATTGACCCAGTAACCGTCCCACCTTTTGGTTGGATCGATAAATTTGTTAACTTGGTAAATTCGGCTATTGTGATTTCTTCATATTTAGGCTACCTCATCATCATTAACTCATTATTTCTGTTCTCCTAAGAGCTAAAAATAGGGCTGGATGGAGGAAGAGCTCCCTCTGCCAGGAATTCCACGTCCTGAGAGCAGCGGGAGAGCCCGTCCTGCGGGAGCTGCCCCGTGGAGGACGTGGGGGAGTGGAGGGAGTCCGAGAGTTTGGAGTCTGTTTCCCATAAATGTGGGCAGAAGGCACAGAATAATCCCAGAGAAATGTCCTGGCCAGGGGACTGTCCCAAACAGTAGGAAACACAGCAGTAGAAACCTTACACCAGAAGAAAAGTTCTAGAAAATGCTAACATTTTAGAGGGGACTTACGTGAGTACAGAAAGGTGTTAGAAGATGTGGCCCTGAGCACACGGGGGCTCGGTAGGGATTTAGTGCCCTCTGATTGCTCGTGTTCCTTTGCCCCTGAGCCCCGCAGCCCACATGGCCTTCGTTTCTGTAGTCCCCTCCCTTGGAAGGGCAGCACGAGGGCATCCATCCTCTCCCATCCGCTTCATCACACCTGTTCCTCCCGTTTCCGAGACGTAGCAAAGCCCTGGCTCTGTCCTCATTTCCGTATCCCAGGGTGGGTGCCATGGGCTGTCAGGTTCCTGCACCTTAAAGTCAAGGACCTTCCTCTAGGCACCCCGGCTGCCCCTGGCAGGTGTAAAGGTGGCAGCTCGCATGAAGCTCCTGCTTCCCCTTCACAGGTGAAGGACGCTGCTCAGCAGCCTGGGATGGTGTTCACCGTCCGCCACGCCACCGTCACCTTCCAGACAGAGGGGGACACGTGGCGGGAGCAGAAGGAGCGGAGAGCCGCGCTCATGGTGGGCATCCTCATCGGGGTGTTCGTGCTGTGCTGGGCCCCCTTCTTCATCACGGAGCTGCTCAGTCCGCTCGTGTCCCGCGACATCCCCGCCATCTGGAAAAGCATCTTCCTCTGGCTCGGCTACTCCAACTCCTTTTTTAACCCCCTGATCTACACGGCTTTCAACAAGAACTACAACAGCGCCTTCAAGAACTTCTTTTCTAGGCAACAATGCTTGAGTGGTTCAGGATGAAAAGCAGATCTTCCGTAACTCAGTGGAGTTTCCAGTGTTGTCTGTGTCCCCACCTCCACCCGACAGCCATGTGGAAGGGACAGGTCCTTAAAATTCTCCGGGGTCATCTTTAGAACCAAACTGGCCTCACTTCTGCCTCCTGGGTAGCGCTGTGAATCTTCACGCAATTTTGGTGACACACGGTATCTGGCGTGTCTCCTAACCCCCGCTCTGCACTAACAGCCACTTTTCCCACAAAGTGCCCTTTCCTCCCCAAATCCACTGCAGCGTGCTTGCTGTCATTGTTCTGGAGAAATCCAGGCAGATGGGCGGGAGGAGGTAAAACAAACACGGGCAGGTTGAGAATGGGTGGAAAAGGATGAAGAAATCATAATGTGGGCACGTGGGGGTCGGAGGCCATGAGTCCAAGTTTTCTGAAATAGCGCCCATTTCAAATATTTTGCTCGAAGGCCCTGGTAAGTGCACCCTAATACTGATGGGGTATATCCCAGTGGTTGACCACAAAATACGGTCTCCAAACATCTTAAAGTACATAGCCCCATCTGTATGACCAGTGAAACTTGGCTTGAAGGTTTCGTCCGCACACACACACAACTATGGAAAAGGTAAATGTCCCAATTAGCCAGTTTACTCCAAAATGCAACCCATCAACGTGGAATAGGCACTAAGAGTCAAACACTTCCTTCCATTTCGAAGCAACTGTCCATAAACGGTAGAAAAATCTCCTAGTTTTATAGAATCTGTCAAATTCGCTTACTTGCTGTGGGTCTTATGTGTATGGAATTTATTCCTATATCTCTAGGAAAAGTCCTTTATTCTCAGCTCATGAGATTAGATTAAAAATCTGTCATGAAGTTGTTGATTTCTTAAATATAATTTCATGACCGATGACTATTAAGACACAGTCACCAAACAGGCACGTTAAGGGGATTGTTATTAATTTGCCAACTGCTGTTTTTGGTTAGTGTGCAAATGCCTACTAGGAGGCCAAGGCCAGGAAGTCATGACAAGGGGAGAACGATGGGAAGATGTGGCCTTGGTCCTCTACAACTGGTGAGGCCAGGCCACTAAGTGATGATGCAGAATGTATATGATCATATAAAACCTGTGTCGTTATATAAAACTTTAAAAAAATCTTAGGCAATAAAACTGTGGTCTGCTGTGTCCCTGACTCTTTGAATGCATGAACTAAGGAATTATGTATTATGATAATCTCTGAATTATTGTAATACACAAAATAACATGTACTGTGTTATATATAATAAATTATATCAATTAAGACTTAAAAAATAGGAAATTGGTGATAATTTTTATGTGGTTTTGGCTTGAAGTTAAGCCTTGCATTTATTGCGAAGACTGCCTTTATCCAAAGAATGTGATCAGATGAGAAAACGTTGAACGTCTGGGAAGTCGCAGCTGGCGCTAAATGCAGACCCTTAACTATGTATTCAAGCACATTCAGTGAAGAATTTACTTGGAAACATCCTCAGATTTTTCTCATTTCTGTGTCTATCACTCGAAGTGCTGAACCCACACATATTTTACAGACTGTTCACTTACTCGAGTTACCTTTCCCCATTATTCCTTGAAATCAGAGATGGCAACAAATGCGAGTGTATCCCAGTGTTTTAATAAGGGAAGTACTTCAGAAACTGTAAGTGCCCCATAGCCGGGAAGAACAAATCCAGACATGGGGAGTCTGGGGTGGGACACAAGAATCGGGGGTACATTTTTAAGCCTATCTGGAAATCCGTGTGAAAACTTGTATTCTACCCACACTTGAAGAGTTTGTCTTACTGCTAACAGGAAAGGTTTATGTCCTGCATGCTTATTAGTGAAGTGGAGCTTCAGGAAGATGCGCCACACTTGTCTGGTGGCTTCAAATCCTCCCTAACTCTCTCAAGATTCTGTACACCCTAATTGGAGAAAGATCGTGTTAATGCAATCCCCAACCGAGGTTAGGATTAATATTTTCATCAGATGAATAAGTCCCGTTACTGTTATCATTCAGAATGTATCTGGCGCCTCGCAGGCATCACTGAAACCATAGACACTCTGTACACAACACACTCTACGTAGCTGCCTGGAGCAAGAAGCGATCTGTGTGCGAGAAGACAGACGTGGCAATTAGTGAGTTATTTTGCTTCCATTGCAGCATCATTTATAGGCAGGTAGGAAATGCAGAAACTGGCTGACTTTGGGTCTCTAGTGTACGATCCAAATATTTGTGAAACACTTTTATTTACTCGACTGTTAATATTTTATCAGATTAGAAATTTTATCAGTTAGAAATTAATGTGAATCATAAACAGAACATAACTGTTCCAAATATCAGTCCCTGCTCCTTGTGCCATGTTGCAACGGCCACCTTGTTAGACGGCGGCCTGGGGGAGGTGGGGGCTTCCTGCAGGCCCTCACCTAGGGTAACCGAGACCAGCTGCTCCAAAGCCTTTAATTTCAACTCTTGCAGACAATGTTGACAAAATGCACAACTCTGTCCTCCTACCTATAGGTAACACATTGAGGAGAGAATTCTCTCATGACTGATGATCTTTTTTTTATTTATGTTTTTGAGACAGAGTCTTGCTTTGTTGCCCAGGCTAGAGGCAGTGGTATGATCATAGCTCACTGCAACCTTGAACTCCTGGGCTCAAGCGATCCTCCTGCCTCAGCCTCCTGAGTAGCTGGGACTACAGGCACTCACCGCCATTGCCGGCTAATTTTTCTGGTTTAAGTAGAGACGGGGTCTCACTCTTGCTCAGGCTGGCTCGAACTCCTGGCCTCGAGTGATCCTCCCACCTCGGCCTGTGACTGATGATCTTCTACCCCCAAGATCGTTTTCAGTTTTGTATTTTCATTGTGCAGTAGTGAAAGACGTTCCTGGATCTGTGTTGACATTAGGTCACTTTGTGGAAATTAATTCTTGATATAAGCTTATTATTTGTCTCTTCTTCCTAAAAGGAGCCACCCTGTTTCTGTGTTAGTTCTACCGGACTCTTGACACCCTACTCATAGCCCAAGAGGCCGTGTAGACAACAGCTCGGGTGTCTCTGCAGAGAACATGCAGGCGGCGTGGGACCGACTGTGTGCCAGGATGAGGTGGCCTCGGGGGAAGGGCTCGCGGGAGGCAGCGGCAGGTCTCCCAGCATCTCTGTCCCCATCAGGCAAGAAGGGTTCCTGGTGCTGTTCGTGGGCTGGCACCACCCTCGCTGAGCGGCAGGGCCTTGACTAATCGCTGAGGGCCTTCTGTGGTGTTCCGTTGTCTTCCCTGCACCCGTGAGGCCCCCTGCTCTGGCCGTGGCTCCCCAGCGTCCCTGCTGCGCACACAGGTGCCAGCCGCAGGAGGAGGACGCCAGGCTGGCGGCTGACGGTGGATGAAATGGCTCTGCCAGACCATCAGTTCCAAATGGTTCTTTCCCAGCAGTCCTGGGTCTTGCCGTCGAGCTACATCCCGACTTCCGTCTTCTCCTTTCCGTCTGGTTTCACCCTGGAAGCTCAGGGCTCCTCCTCCTGCTTTGGGAAGCTCAGGGGCGCGCTGGCTGTGTTCAGCAGGCTCTGGCTCAAGCCTGCGTGACTGGGGCGAGGGAGGCAAGGAAGGACGATAGACTACTTATTTAATCAGCTCGCCTCACCGCCCGGTGTCACACGGAACAAGGAATAATCACGAGCATTCGAAAGCACCCACCCCGCACAGGGCAGCGTGCTATGCATTTTGTATTCACCCGCCTTTGGTCCAACAGCAACCCTCGGAGGTATTAGGGAGATTTCACACAGAAGTCATTCGAGTCTTGCGAAAATGAAATTACTTATCCCAGGTGAAACGGCTATTAACAGTAAGTTACAGAGCCAGGGTCAGAACTAGGACCTGGCTCCAAACCCACGCCCTTGATCTCTGCAGTACAAGGAGGCAGCCCTTAAAGAAACAGCACCGCTCTACGGAGCCGGATGCTCGCAGGGACTTAGGACACCGCCCAGTGAGCGGTGAGCGAGTGCGCGGCCCGGACATCGCCGTACTCTACTGCGGACCGTATGATCACGGCGCTCGTGGACTACACAAAATGTATAAAGAACTTTTTTTCAATAACAAATTAACCTTAACTTACAGTAATTTTAAAGTTTATAAACTTTTAAATTTTTTAAAAATCTTTTTACTCTTTTGTAACAACACTTAGCTTAAAACACACATTGTGCAGCTGTACAAAAATATTTTCTTTCTTTATATCCTTATTCCATAAGCTTTTTTAGATTTTAAAATTAAATTTTTTTTTAATTTTTTATACTTTTTTGTTAACAACTACAACACAAACACATACATCAGCCTAGGCCCACAGGGCTAGGATCATCAGGGTCACTGTCTCACCCCCACACCTCGTCCCACGGAAGGTCTCAGGGGCAGTAACACCATGGAGCTGTGTTTTGTTGTAGCAGCAGGAATAAATAAGACCTCAGGGTTCTCCGGAGAAACATAACCAATAGGATATATTCATATATCTGTGTCTCAATATATCTACATCTACAGATATATTATTGGTCTACCTATCAAGAGATTTGTTATAAAGGGATTGGCTCAAGGAATTAGAGAGGCCAGGAAGTCCAGTTGGCAAACTGGAGCCCCTGGTGACCCCAATACTGTCAGTTCCGGCCTGCGTCTGAATCAGAAGGCGAGAGAAGACCAGTGTCCCAGCTTGAAGACAGGCAGAGAGAGCAAATTCTCCTTTTTTCCACCTTTTTGTTCTGTTCAGGCCCTCGACTGAATTGGATGAGGCCCACCCACATTGGGCTTCATGCATCTACCGGAAATGTGTAGTTTCCTCTAGAAACACCCTCACAAACACACCCAGAATAACGTTTAACCGAGTATCTGGACATCCCATGGCCAGTTGAGCTGTAGCGTAAAAGTAAACATCACAGTATCACGTTCTATTGTTCTTCATTGATATGGTTTTTCCAGATAGCGTTAAATACGATCTTCCAGTTGAAATTTATCAACCTGTCTAGCTCCAGATAACATCATTGGTATGATTATTGGGATTCTATTAAATGCCTCAATGCCTAAATTAACTTAGGGAAGACTGATCTTTCGGATAATCTTCTCTAAGGACATACGACGTCTTTCATTAGATTTTAACACACTCGTTCTTTATCACTCCCTACCTTGGCTTACCTCGTCACGGCCACCTGTGCAGAAGGGGTTAGGGGTCTCAGACCTCCAACCAGGCCATTCACACATCTTCTGGTCCAGCAGAACAGAGTTGCTACTAACTGGTCAAACCCTCCCAAGAACATTTCTTTCCTGAACAGAGCCTCCTTACTGAACATAGGATTCCACCCCATCTGGGGCTCTCTTACCTTACATCTTTCCTAGAAGGAGCAGAGGGCCGAGCACAGAATCCAAGACTGCTGAGTCCATGACTGCATGCCACCTTTGCCAGCCCTGCACAGGAAAGCCTGCCAGCCAGCGGGTCCTCACCGTGGGCAGCTCTCAGTGCAGGAACTAGAAATAAAGGTTTTTCGTCAGAATTTACTTTTCTACAACCAGAACTTTCCTGATTAGCTTGGCATCACTGGGATTTTCCCTTGCAGCTTTAAGCGCATCATATAAATAAATGCAAATTAGCTCAGGCTTTCCTGAGATCAGTGTAAAATGAACTTCCAGCTCTCTGAAAGCCTTCTTGCTCCAAATACCCACTGCGGAAGCAGTTGTTTTTGCCCTAAAAAGTCAGACACACGAAAATTCTATCAGTAATTGTGAGAGAATGAATTTCTGTTGTTTAGACAACCCGAATTGTGGTATTCATCAGGGCAGCCCCAGGAGAGCCACAAAGGCAGCTGGTGCCCTTCCGTAAGATCTTGCACCCTTTCCTATCTTTGGAAGGCCCGCGGTCATTTCTTGTGACCCGGGGGTGGTGTTGGCTCTGGAATGGTGAGGGTTGCTTCTCTCCGCACTGGGGCTGGTGATTCTGAGCACTGTTCCTCACGCCAAGTTGCTTGGGGAAGATGCCCTGGCTCCTGAGACCTCAGGCATTGCCTGGCTGCTGCACACATAAGCACGAGTCCCCACGCCCCTGCCCCAACCCAGGGACGTGCTGCTTCCAGCCCCCGCCGCCTCTAATGATGTGCATGCATGGTTATGGCTTTGTCGGGATATGAGAGCTCTCTCAGGTATGGCGACTTCAAATAATTTTGGTTTAATTACATCACCATGGTGACTACACTCTAAGAGATAACTCTCAGATTCTGGGACTCAACATTAACGTGTTATTATTATGCTACTGGTAGTCATAGAACTTCTGCAGGTGTGGGAGGTTGAGATGAGTGCTGCTGTTGGTAGCATTTACTATATTAAGCCAGGTAGGCTTCCTGCACAGCAAGCCTGTGTGGGGACTACAGGCCCGGAGTTAAACTTAACCAAAGGCATTGCATTAATATCTGGTTCAGTGACTGGTGTTTGGAGCCATCGGCATGCTCCCCTGGAGCGCACAGTCCTGGCTGGGGCGTCGGGTACCTGCAGATGGCCGCCGCTCCTGCTCCACAGCCTCCCCCGCGTCTCACAGGGGAGCCACCGGTCGGACGTCCTCCGTCCCCGCCGAGGCAGAAGCACAGCGCTTGCTCCTCAGCTGCCACCTGCAGGAGGTTCCCCCGCGGGCCCTGCTCCCCCGAAACCACTTCCCTTGGTGCCGGAAGCCGTGGCTCACTCCAGTTCCTGTCGGCGGCAACTCGGAGAAGCAAAGAGGGAATCTCTTTCCTCAAGGCTACGCCGACTCCCAGCCAGCTTTCCCGGTTGAACAGATGGTGGGCACGTGCCCGTCATTAAGCCAATCGCCATCAAAATAAATGAGACCACTCTGGTGGGCCTGGACCCCGAGACCAGGGCGTGGCTGTCACGTGTCTTTGGGAAGTGACGGGACACACAACTGAGGGCAGGGACAGGCCCAAGAAAGGGTGCTGAGCGAGCGGGCCACCCACGCGGGCAGCGGGGGTCTCCGGGGCGACCCTCCGAGGAACTGTGTGGAATGTGCCTCAGAACTGGGGCACCCAGCGGCACTGAGTTTGGGATATTTATCCACAACTCTGGTTACCATTGGGGCATTTCATCCCTGGCACTCCCAGGGCAGGGTAAGCAAACCCTCCCCCTGTGCGGTGATACACGGCAGCTGCGGGATGCAGGCAGACTGGGGAGGCCGCCGGTGTGCACGAGGACTGTCCACTGTGGCTCGGGGACAAGGCCAGGACCTCTCACCACTACACTAGTGTGGCCCCAGGTCAAACAAACGTGCCCAGGATTGGTGCCCACTCCTGGGACCACTCTGGAAAGTACTTTTAAGCTCCAAAGCCATCGTGGTAAATGTCCACTTAGAACATGGGATTTAACACGCTGTTTAGTGCACAGAAGGGCCAGACAGGCTTCACTGGGAAATCAGCAAGACGGTTCCCGGTGCAGAGATGCTGGCTGTAGCATTTCCCAGCAATTGTGTGTGACGGGCAGTACCAGAGTCACCACCTGAATGTGCCGCCATGCCAGAGGTGAGTCACCCTTCCCATGGCTCATACCCTCTCGGCACTGGCAGCACCTGGGTGCCGGGCGACAGCTCATCCCTCGGGGAGGAAGAAGCCACAGTGGGCAGCGACTTCACCCTTCCGGGGCTGTCAGGAGAATTCGACTCTGGCCTTGGAAGACGCACGAAGCCCTGGTGCTAAGAACTTCCCCAAATGGCCGGGATTGGGATGGGAGCGGGACCTCTGCTTGATTATACAAATAGGAAAATAAAAGCCATTTAAAAGACGACCCCACAATTTCACCCTCCAGGCAACCGTCGGTGGATTTGAAGAGAGCAAGAAGTGAGGAATGCATTTAGGAAAAGGTTTTAGCTGACCCCCAGTCCCCATCCCAGATTCCTCCTGAGTCCAGGCTGAGAAAAATGTAGGACAGTCTAGGGAGGTGACCCCCCTTCCTGGGGAAGGCGGCTTGTTTTCCTGGGATGAGTTTGGTGTGGCCCTACCAGACAGATCAGTGGCCCAGGTGGGTGGCTTTCAAAGTTATTTAGCAGGGACACCCTTTCGTGGAGTGCACAGGTCCTCTAGAGGGGCCGGGCCTGGGAGTGTGGCTCCAATGCCAATTTTCCCTTTCCTCCCTCTGCTGGGTGGGAAGGAGCCCGGAGGCGCTGCGGCTTGTGTGAGTTACTGCCTCTCGAATATTGCGTCTGTTCTCTGCTCTGTGTGGCCAAAATCCCAGTGGAGATTTTCTGGGGTGATGAGGTTCTGAAATCGTGTATCTCCTCTCTGCACATACACAATAAAGTAGCTTTCTGATGTAAAGGCCTTGAGAAGGGAAGCACTGGCCCGCACTGCTGTTCCTCCCTGGTGTAAGCAGACTGCTTTAAAAAATAACCAACATTTTTCATTCACCGCTTCCTCCCCAGCTAAGTCTCTGTGTTCTAATTGAGGCGTGAAGTTCACAACAAAATCGTTACTTCCCTCCTTGGTCCTTGGAAGATTTTGAGGCAGCTTATCGGAAGCCAGACAATAAAATAATTATTGTAATAAAACCTGTAAGTGCTTCGGGAGGCCATCCGTACGTCGAGGAGGAGTGATTGCTTTCGGAGAAGATGAAGGGCACTCACTGCTGTGGCCACTTCCCCCCGCAAGTTCTGAGAAGCTGGATAAGAGCGCGCAGGGAAGAGGTCAGAGGCATCAAAGTCGGTCCTGTAAACAACCTGGGGCCGCAGTTGCTTTGAGAGCGCTGCTACTGCCCTTGTCGATCCAACAGCGTTGGCGCCCAGACTGTGCCAATATCAGTCGGACTCCAAGAAATCCATTCTGGTCTGAAAGAACCATAATTTTATATTCTTCATAACCATGGGAAGCCAGTCTTCACTCCTGGTATGGGTAAAAATCAGCCAACCTCCTGCTTCCTGGCTGCTGTCGGAGCTAAATTTCTTCTGTTTTCTGAGTTTCCTCCTGCAGGTAGCAGGGCAACCACCAACACAGTGGTAGGTCATGTTTATGCCCCAGGCACTGGACCTTAGATAATTTTCTCCAAAACCGATAGCATGCTTGCTAGCCAAGGTCCTAATTAGAGATTAGGACATGGCTTGCAGATCTATTATTCTAACAAATAGCTTACCGGTGGCCCTGCTCACGGGGTTTATAGAGCTAAAAGAACTCTTAACCAGAGACCAGCACATTGAACTTTTCTTTTAAAAGTGATGGGTTTGTTGCTTTTGAACTAATCATATCTGCACATGGGTCTTTAAAACAATAAAAGCTGACTTAAAAAAAAGTTTAAAAAAACCCTTTATCTCTGATATTCAACAACAAAATGAAAGTTGTTTGCTGTAGTGTTCATTAGAGCTGGCTCCAAGAAAAGAGAATTGTGGATAGAAAAGTCCAAACTCTGAAATAGTTGAAAGAGGTTTATTCTGAGCCAAATTTGAGGACCGTGGCCCAGAGCCACGCCCAAGAAGACTTGAGGGAGTTGACTCGCTGTGGTTGGGTCACAGTTTGGTTTTATACATTTCAGGGAGACAGGAGTTACAGGTAAAGTCATAAATCAATATGTGGGAGGCATCCGTTGGTTTGGCCCAAAAAGATGGGACATCTCGAAGGGGGGGCTTGCAGGTTATAGGTGGGTGTAAAGATTCTTTGGCTGACAATTTGCTGAGTTAGGCTTTTTCGAAAAGACCAGAAAGGAAATGCTTAATTTAAGATAGAGCTGTGAGCACTCTGGGGGGTCCAGACAGGAGGGTCTCTCAAGTCAAGATAAGGATCCGCTGGGATGCTTGAGTTAAGACGGGGCTTTCTAGCTTTCAAGTGATGCTAACGTTATACCAGAATCAGGCTGGGAAGTAAACCACACTATATTTGGTTAACAAAACCTGCCTAGTGGAATTTTACCATTTGTGAGTATCACTCATCAGGCCCCCTTAGGAAGGAATTTTGAGCAAAAGATCAGAATTCAGTGCTCAGAATCAAATTCATCCAAATACAGCTGCTCTTCCATCTCACTTGTATCCTCTAGTCTACGTGAATGTTGTTTTCAAACTTGTCTCCTAAGGCACAAACCCCACTGCTATGAACTGCTTGAGTCCCCCACAAAATACATATGTTAAAGCCCTAGCCCCCACACGATGGTATTTGGAGATGGGGTCTTTGGGAGGTGACTGGGGTTAGATGAGGGAGTGAGAGTGGGGCCCTCATGGTAGGATTGGTGTCCTCATAAGGAGAGACACCGGCGAGCTTGCACTGGAGTCGGTTGGCAGTGACTTGTGACATCAAGGGTGGCGCAGTGTCCCAGGGGACAGCGGATGCTATAGCAGGGAGAAGCAGTGCCTGGTGGCAGGGCAGCAATGCCGTGTTTGGAGGTGCTTTGGGGCTTGCGTGACCTGCTGTGCTGTTTGCCGCCGTTGCTGAATGCTCTGACACTACCCTTTGTTATGAGTCCTTGAGAAGACAATCTGCATAGCCTCTGTCTTCGGGAAAATTCTAGGACCATCTTACCATAACATCGAAACCCAATGTCCACGGGCTGGGCTCTCTAGCTCTCAGATCTCCAATTCAATAAATCCCGCGACACAGCTTTTGCGTTCCCTGCAGGGTGACTCTGTGACTACCTTCCCAATTGTTTCTTTGAGCAAGATGCCGGTCCCGCCGGGATCGGTCCGCGCAGACTATCCTGCGTTCATTCCGCCGCTTCTGCCCCTGCGTCTTAACGGTGGTGCAAAAAGCTTGACCTGCAGGTAGAATGCTCAGGACATCATCACCTGCTGCTCCGTGTCCCCTGGAGTGCAGTGAGATGACAGAGAGATCTGGGGGCACACACATTCCCTGTCGAGACACAGGATGGAGGGAGGGAAGGAAAAGGAGATTGGTCACAAGACATGGTAATACGAGAGAGCTCATCACAGCACTTTTTTTTAATACTAGGAAAAAAGTAGAAGCAATTTTAATATTAACCAGTAGACAATTAGACGTTACAGAATGATATGTACAACGGAATGCCGTGAAGCCGTTGCCTTGTTGTGTGTGTGTGTGTGTGTGTGTGTGTGTGTAAATTGTAGGACCTGAGGACTACAATGTATTTCTTCTAAAAGCAATTTATAAAACAAGACGTTATAGTCTGATACCACCTTTCTTCCTCAGTATGTATTTATACGTGTAGGTTCATCTGTCCTAGAAGATTATAAAGCAAGATGCAAATGGCACTTATCTCTGTGTTACGATTACAGGGGACTTTTTCTTTTCACTAACCAATATTTTCTGACACAGAATATAACTTATAATCAGAAACAAAGGCATTTATAATTTTGAAAGCTGTAGGAACTGAAGACAAAGGTAATTTGCATGAGGCAGAAAGCTGCTTCATGTATTTAAAATAGACTAATTTAGCAACAGTATTTGGCCCCATAGTGCTGAAAGAAGCCAAATGTTCCTCTTAGGAGTTTGGCTGGAGAAGCGATGCTTTTTTTCCTGATGATTTCTCCCCGTGATTTATTAAAGTCATAAAAGCTTGTTATAGAAAATTCCAACAAAGTGTGTTTATTATCTTTCACAGGATGATCCAAACAGGGCATGTGGCTCCCCATCTGTCTGGTTAGGGTTCAGGGACTTCCAGCATGGGAGGGGGGAGGAGGGGCTTCCTCCGTTCCTTCTCCTTGCCCGTGTAGCCCTCGTTGATGGGTAGACGTTACTATGTGTGATGAATTATTAATAGAAGAAGCTGTGAGACAATAAATATTCAAGGGTATACATCTGGTTTCCCTGATGCTTTATGTAAGGCAGAAAAAGCACGTTTTTACTGAGCAGACGAACAACTTGTCAACCCCAAATCTCTTGCGTGCCCGGACCCGAGCACTGCAAGGAGAAAAAAGCATCTTCTGACACTTGCATGAAAAGTCCAGCAGAGACACACTGGTGTGCGTGTAAACGTGTGCGTGCAGGATCTAGCCCGGAGCAGACGATGTCGCCATGCCTCCCTGGAGGATGTGAGGCTGACTGTGGGGGGTGGGTAGGGAGGGGTCTCCCCACATTTTTATACAGGTGAAACACGGCACTTAAGGGCTCCGTCTGAAGACGGGAAAAGGACAGAGGAGATGGAATGGCCCTGAGGGAGTTGGCAGGCAGAGCGGGCGTCAGGGCAGGCTGGCGGCTGGGTCTCAACAGGACTTCCACAAACCCACTCTCCCTCCCCCGGCCTCCCCCCTGGAAAGACAACGAAACTGTCCAGATGTCGACATCTCCATCTCCAGCGCTCAGCTTTGCTTCCAGCGCTCACCTTCAGAAGGAGGTGACCCGAGGCATGCTCTTGGGGACACGCACGGTGCTGTTCCTCCGCCTAGGACCCTCCGTCAGCCCCTCACAGAGGGAATACTTCCTAAACCAGCCTTTTCCAAGGTGTGTTTTATAAAACCCGAATTCCAAGGAATGCTAATAGAGAGCGTGTGAATATAAGGGTTCTGCCGCCAGGTAGGTTTAGGAGATGCTGAGTGAAATGACCTTTTTAAGTGTCTGAGAAGCCCTGTAGAAACCTGCCCTGTGAATCTTGAAGACACTCTAAGAGAATGCCCCCAGGGGACCCTTGGAATGCCCAGAGACAATTTTTGTTGTGAAAACTGGAGGCAGGGCGGGGGGAGGGTGACTGGGAGGGGTCGAGGGGGTTGCTTTACCGACATCTAGTGGGTGGAAGCCAGGGAGGCTGCTGGACACCCTACAGTGCCCAGGACAGCCTCCACAGCAGGGAGTTACCTGGCCCAAAAGCCAATAGTGCAGGGCTGAGAACCCCTGGCCTGTGTGTGTGGAGGACAGACCCTCCCCCACCCTGCCCCTCCCCCACAGAGCATCTCAGTGGACCAGCGAGTGTCCTGCAAGGCTCAGGGAAGGAAATGCCGCACTGTGCTCAGCTCCCAGGGGACGAGAACCTGCTGGGCTGGAACTAAGATCTATCAAGTGTCCTCCTGGGTAAGTCTCCTCATCCCCCAAGGCCACTGCAGAGTCACCTGCTCAGAGAGGACCCTGGCATCCCAGAGCAGCTCCTCTCTGGGGTCCTTCTCCATGTCTCTAAAACATGTCAAGCTGCTGTCATAGCACTGATCTCACTAGAAAAGGCAGCGTTTGCTCTCTCCATTTCGCCAAAACCCAGGACACAGTTACTCTTCAGGTATTTTAATGAGGATATGAGCCTTGAAGGACCCAGGAAAAGGTGTAGGCATGAGTTCTGGTTAAACTAACAAAGATTTCCGCAGCTATCATTGGCTGTGGCACGCGAGAGCTCACAGCTCCAGGCCCCACGCCCGTCCTCAGGAAAACAGATGCACGCACATGCACGCACACAACCAGCTGGGAGGTAAGTGAGTGCAACTGAGTCGGGGGCTTCCGTGGGAGGAAGTAGAAGACAGGATGGAACGGGGCAGGGGTGAGCGCCCCGGGCGGGGCAGGCGCCAGAGGAGGCGGGTCTGGGAATGACGCTCCACAGGTGAGTCTCAGTAGATAAAACCGGGGGGAAAAGACAGGAGAGAACAACATTTGGCTCTACTTGCTTAAAAATTATTTTTGGTCAAGACTTTTTTAAACACTGTCAGATTCTTGACTTAAGAGAACAGAAAAAGCATTAGAAGAACTTCCATATACGAGACTGGACCTGTCCCTTGGAACCATCCTGAATTAATAAATAGAAACAGTAGATCACCATGTTCTGATACTTTATTTCTATCCCAGATTGTTCTGAAGCTGATTAATTATAGAAATAAGAAACTATGCTAAGATTCTTAAAAAGTAACTGATTTCCCTACCATAGAGTGGCACTGAAGTTTATACTTAATAATTCAGCTGAATCTGAAACCCTCATTTTAAATGTGTCTGGCAGCTCCCCCCACCCCGTGACGTGCGTGGGACACTGGGGACATGGACACCCCCTTCCCTTCTGCTGAGATCGGGGGTCTCAGCCCCTGCGACAATTTCACGTCACCTGGAGGACATGAACCAAAATGCTGACACCTGGCGCTGCTCCTCTCTGATTTCAACCAGTAAAAAAAAAAATGTTGCATTTTTTTTTTTTTACTGAGGTGAAATTCACATAACATAAAATTAACCATTTTAAAGTGAACAGCTCAACGACACCAGGTGCACTCACAAAGCTGTGCACACTTCACCCTTCCAATTCCAGAATATTCTCATGACCTTAAAATAAAACTGGTCCATCTACCCCCAACCCCCACCCTGGCAATCAACCCACTTTCTGCTTGAATGGATTTACCTATTCTGAACATTTCATATAAATGGAATCCTGCAATATATGACCTTTTGTCTGTGGCTTTTTCCACTTAGAGTAATGTTTTCGAGGTTCATCCACATCATAGCACGTATCACTATTCATTCCTTTTTACGGCTGGTAATATTCCCTGTGTCATATATACCATAATTTTGTTTCTCCGTTTATTTACTGAGAGCTGTTTGGGTTTTTACTTTTTGGCTGTTATGAATAGTGCTGCTATGAACGCTTATGTACAGGTATTTGTTCAGATACCTACTTTCAGTTCTTTTGGGTATACACCTAGGAGTGGAACTTCTGGGTTGTAAGGTAATTCTATGTTTAACTTTTTGAGGAAACGCCAAACTGTTTTCTGTAAGACCAGACCATTTTATATTCCCAGCAGCAATGTACGAGGGTCCCCATTTTCCCACATCCTCACCAATACTCCTTATTTCAGACTTTTGTTTGTTTTATAGCCATCCCAGTGGCTGTGAAGTGGTATCTCATTGTGGTTTTGATTTGATTTCCCTAATGATCAGTGATGCCAAACATCTTGTCAGGTGCTCACTGGCTGTTTGCATATTTTTGGAGATATGTCTATTGAGATCCTCTGCCCATTTTTCAATTAGGTTGTCTTTTCCCGCTGAGTTGTAAGGGTTCTTTACACATTCTGGATACTAGACCCTTATCAGATATTTGATTTGAAAACATTTTCTCCCCTTTGTAAGTTGCCTTTTCACTTCCCTGATAATGTCCTTTGATGCACAATTTATTTTTAATTTTAATGAAGTCCAGATTATCTATTTTTTCTGTCATTGCTTATGACTTTAGTGTC
The DNA here is from genome assembly GCA_004363605.1 of Indri indri. Classification (NCBI taxonomy): domain Eukaryota; kingdom Metazoa; phylum Chordata; class Mammalia; order Primates; family Indriidae; genus Indri; species Indri indri. The sequence goes on from RJWJ010000838.1 coordinate 165,250, forward strand.
ACATGTAAGAATCCATTGCCAAATCCAAGGTCACGAAGATTTATTCCATGTTTTCTTCTAAGAGTCTCATAGTTTCATCTCTTGTGTTTAGGATGCGGATCCACTTTTGGATAATTTTTGTGTATGGAGTGAGGTAGGGGCCCGGCTGACCTTTTTGCCCCAGCACCTGGGACGTCGACTTCTGCGCAGCTCCTCCAGGGCAAGTCTGAGACGCAGCCAGACAGACGCATGCCTGACTCGATGTCCCCCTTCCTGGGACCAGCCCTCCCCTCCCATTTCCACCCCTACTTCTTGTGGTCTCTCCCTCCAGCACAGAAGAATTTTTCTAGTCTGGGGCAGGATGTGGGGAAACTCTGGGCTGAGCTTCTGGCCAAGGCAACATATTGACACCAAATTCCTCTGGAATTTAGGCTTTTGAAAACAAGTTGAGGAGACTTAGGGGCTCTCTCTCCTTTCCGCCTGAGCACATCTTTCCCTTGAGGCCATGCCCATGGGTGACTCAGGCTCCCACTGGCTGGGAGGTTGGCATTTGTGGGACTCCCCCCAGCTGGACCCCCGAGCTGTGGCTGCCTGGCCTGGGTCACCACCTGGCGTCATTGCTGCTGCGTTCTCTGGTTACGGTATGTGGAAGCCCATGTGGGCTTCCTCGAGCTACTAACAAAGGAGTTCCCCCTGCTTCTCCTGCTCAGGAGGTCATATGGTATAAACATTATATTTTATAGCTTCAAAATACATCATAGTCCCTTCTACACTCTCATTTCAGCAGAACTTGTGAGGTGGGTGTGGGAGGCGCTAGTCCCATTTTGCAGAAAGGAGACGGGGCTGGCAGAGCTGGTTAGACCTGGGTTCCAGCCTCGCCCTCGTCCTGCTTCGTGGTCAGTAGTACACAGAGGAAGTGTGGCGAAAGAGCTTTGGATCCAGAAGATTCATTAATCCGAAGTTACTAGGAGGGGGCCCCGCGGGCAGCGTGGACGTGCGAGTGGGGCTGAGCGCGCGGGCAGCACCCTGCACACAGGCGGCCCCTCCCTGCGACAGTGTCCAGTGAGGAGGGTGGCACCCGCCCCTGCAGCGCCCGCGACGGGAGCCTGCGTCAGTGCTGCGATTACTTTATCTCCATGTGCAGAGAGAGACTCCAGGTAAAAAGCCCCGCTCGCTTTTCAGCTATGAGACATCAGCCCGACCCTCCCTGCTCCTACAATTACGCCTGACCTACACTCAGACTGCCGGACGAGGGCTTCGCCCCACCTAGTCTGCCTTGGCCTCCACCCCAGAGCAGTAACTCGCAGTTCGCGACTCGCGTCCCACGTGCTTCATCAGCGCGTGTTTTGCGAGGGGCTGCGGGCTGCGTTCATAATCGTTCCGTCTGCTGTCCGCCCTGTCTTTGGGCTCGTTACCCTGTGAAACCGGTCTCTTTCACGTTCCTCTAAAGAACAGAGGACTTCCCACAACTGGAAGGTAAACCGACAGCGTCAGCCATTCCTCCGGCCATCAGGGCTGACCTTTCCGGGAGCTGCTGCTCAGTCCCCAGGGAGCTGCTGTAGTTGTAGAGGGCCCCCACTCCCCGGACGCGGACGCGCCCCATTCTCCCAGAATAAGGCGCCATTCTCCATCGGTGAGGGCGAGGAGGGAAGCACAGGCCTCCAGGTCCCGCCAGGTGGCCCGGAATAGGCTCAATTCTACACAAGCATTGAGAATTCTCTAGGATTTGGAAGTGTGGCTTGTTTGTGAAAGCACTACTGACTTCAGGGCACGGCCGTCTCTGCAGGCAGCAAGGAGTTCCCCCCAAGCCTGGGAATCAGACCTGGCTGTAACCATACGGATGCCCGGGCCCCTCCCTGGAGGTTCTGATTTACACAACAAGGGTGGGCCCGGGAAGTACCTGTCACAGAGGGGGAGTCCAGGGGGAAGCCCCGTCACCCTCCACGTTGGCTTTAGAAGTCTGTGACCTGACCTCACAAACAGCCGGTTCTCTTACCAAAAGTTATGTGATAAAATGACTCACCTGTGTCTTGTGTTAAGCGCCAAGGAACCCTGCTGGGAAACATCACCGTTTTCTACACGGATTTCAGAAGCATTTAAACATGTTCTGGTTGATCGTAGAAAGAGGACACTGTGGAAATGGGTTACCGCTGTTCTAGAAACCAAACAAATGGGCTTAAATCCTTTGGCGCCATGAGAAAGCCTCTGATTTTACAAAGTGCTATAAATAAACCATCTCAGTGAATAAACTCACGAGATCCCAATTCGTAATGTTCGCCGCTGGTTTACGTTGTGCACGCACAGCAAAACTGGGCGGTTGATACTTTCGTTCTCCTCTCTTGTAAACATAGGATTTTGATTTAGAACTTTTTCAGTTACAAGGCACAAAATTCAGCTAAAGTCAGGTTAAACAACAGGAACGTAGGGGCTTGCAAGGTGAAAAATTACAGGTGTGAAGATTTCACGTGGCTTCTGCCTGCCTCCCTCCCTCCGTGGAATCCAGGACCCCCACGCCAAATACGCTTTCCTGGGGCGTGATTTGGTGGAACACTGATTTTTAAGGACTTTACTCCTAATGCTTAGGAATAAGTGCGTGAGATGCCCAACATTCTCTTTGTCAGGAGCAAGTGGGCGAGTCTGAGCCGGAGGTACCATTACTCAGGGTGTGAATCCACCCTAGACACTGCCCGCCACGCCCGGCAACTGCTAGTCCTGCCACAAAATGTTCTGGTCACTCCTCAAAAGTGCCCTCCCTGCAGACTAGATCGAAAGTGTCTTCCGTTAAAACTCTTGCAAAGTTACTTATTTTTTTAAAAAGATAATCAACTTTTTCGTAAAGAAACTGACTTTTAGAAAAACGGGGATATGAGTGTGGAGCCCTTTGGGGTGAGACTTTACCTGAGAAATTTTGAAGAAGGGGTGAGCCCCGAGAATTTACCCGCCTTTAGTTCACTCTCACACAATGCAAGGAAACTGCGATATGGTTCCGTAATGTCGGAATTGCTGGAAGAGTCAGCATTTTGCTTACCTGACAAAAATGACAAATGTGGACACTTTGTGGCGTCAGTTCTATCCAGATCATTATCTGAGCAAATCCGCGTTTGCTCGGGGCTCAGGCCCCCCGCGGGTGGTTTCCATCTCAGGAAAGTACGTTTGCGCAGCGAGTCCTCACGCAGCGGCCCTCCTGGCTGCCTTCTCTTTGCCTGACAGCAGGGGCTGGTGGTCAAGACGCTTCTCGCTGTTTACAGGATCTTTTCTCTGAATGTGAGAAATGAATTCCGAAAACTCGCGAAAGCGCTGGTGCCTCTCCCGCGAACACTCCTGCCCGCTTGCCTTGTCCTGCACGGACTCTCCCCTCTCCCAAGACTGCTGCAGCGGGGCTCTGTTCTGGTCCTTTATTTTGACAACAACAATGTTATTACATCTAGCAATTCTTTATACCTGTCTCGAAATACTTACTTTTTGGGGGGAGGGTGACTAACTACCAAACACCCAAACGGTGGGAGCTAATATCCCTCCGAAAGCTGCCCGGCATCTGATTACTTTTACCGTTCTAAAAACGTTGGGGGAAGAATTCTGTTTAGCTCCGCCTTGGTGTATTGTGTTGTGATTATAATGAAGTTGGCTGAGTGTTACTCAAACAGAAATCAGTCTTGTTTGGGACCCAAAGAGTTTGTTGCTGCCTTTGCCCCCAGAAAACTAAGGAAGAAGGAGCAAGTCGTGGAGACACACCAGGTGCTGTGTGCTCTGGGAGCCTGTGTCCCGGGCCCTGTGTTCTGCTGCACGCGGCACATGTGTGCACGAGCCACCATCCTGAAAGGCACGCGCTTGTCTTCCCACACAGAGGCCGTGTGTTCTGAGTTTTCCAAGGTAGTTTTAATTCTCTTTCTGTGTGCGTGTTTTTCTTAGGGGGCAAAGGCCATGCCTGTAGGCTGTTAGTTTAGCGTGAACTCTTACGCATGCGCTTTCTGTGGTATGAAGACTTGCAACTCCTCACCGGCTTGGAGCACCCGAATTAAACACCACGACAGGTGCCCTTGGCCAAGGCCACTGCCAGCACCTACCCTGCTGATAAACCCGGCCCTGACCTCCTAGGCTGCTGACACCCGTGCAGACCTGTCACGGCACCTGTCAGCATAACCCTGCAGGGGACCTCACATGGCAGCCATGGCAGCTGGTGCCATAGTCCCCAGGTGGCACCGAGGGTCAGTGTGGACCCCCCGAAGCAGCCCAGAGCCTGCGCCACAGATGAACCATGTACCAAGTGCACCACGCGAGACTTTGCTTCTGGATAGAGAAGGAAGCACTGCGTGGCCTTCGGGTTTTAAGGGACCTACCCCAGTGTCGCCCCCCGAACAGCCCACCCAGACGCGGCTGCATCGAGTTCCCTGCTGGGCGGCAACTTTGTCACTCAGTGCTGAATCTCTGGGCTCTGGTTGTCTTTATTTTTTCTTTTGCTGTGGTCTGTGGATATTCCCATCATCCATTTGCTATTAATGGATTCAAGTAGCAATAATGAATAAAGTGTGTAGCTAAATGCGGTCCGACGTTTGCAGTACTGTAGATATTTTCCTCAAAGTTGTCGTAAACACGCGTGATGAGTTCAGTCCACTGTGTGCAGCAAATCTGCCCGGATTGGAGCTGACACGGGAGGGCTCAGAACCCAGAATGGAGAAACACCTGTGCTGGAGCCCATGGGTCTGCACCTGCTCGAAGCCAGCCCCACCTGTGGGCCTTCTGGTGGTGGGAGCACAGCCCTTTTCGCTTGAGTTCTTTGAGTTCATTGTCTCAACCTGAATAGTCTCAACTTACGCATCAGAGGGAAGACACTTAGATCAGCCACATGGCCCAATCGTGGAGACTGTTGCATTTGTAGGTGGTCTGTACAGACGAGATGACCTGGCCCGGCAGTGGAGACCACCCAGCCCAGCACTGGGGACGACCCGGCCTGGCAGGGGGAGCTGCCTCACTTCTCACCCCAGGCTCTCGGGACATCTGGCTTCTACTTCCCACTTCACGCTGCCCAAGGCCAGCTCGCAGCCCCCAGCACCCCGGGTCGCTGGGAACGTCGGCCCGCTGAGCCACCAGGACTGGTCAGTCCTCACAGCCACCTGTAGCCCACCGGGCAGCTCTCCTGGACGAGCCTCAGCTGGACGCCTCCTTCCCGCTCTGGGGCCTGGGACGGCCACGAGGGTCCCGCCCTCCACTGCTGTGCGTTCTCTTCCGCTTTCCTGTTTCCAGGCGTCCCCTGCCCCTCCCTCTTGAAGAGCATATTCCGCTGAGCGAAATAGACACTGAACAGCCAGCACTGCTCTTTCTCCCACCGAGGGCACCGCTTCGGGCGTTTCTGCCACGCTCTGCCGAGGGGAGCCTCACCCGGGGCGAGTGGGGGTTGGGGGGGGGGTTCCACGGCTGCTCCTCCCTCCCTGGCACTGATCCGGGCTGACCTCCTTTCCGGCCTCCCCCAAATCGGAAGTGACTGCGCTGCTGGGCAGAGCGCGGTGATTTTCATTTTCGCGGGCAGTGACAGACGATGTTGCAGTTTCTAAGAAAATTAAGTCATCAACGCCCTGCGCCCCTGACATCACCAGAACGTCTGGGCCGCAGAGCCACAGGCCCTCCGTTCATTACTGGGAATAATGGGCAGAGGCGGGCAATTACGCGCAGTGCTGGGCTCTGCTGCCGCGCAGGGGTGGACAGTCGTAGCTCCTGCCCTTGGGTCATACCGAGGCTTGGAACCAGAGCCCAATTTGAAATAACATAAACTAAAAGAATTGATTAGACCAGGTGTCATTTGGAGAGCATCTCTCTGAACTGCCCACAAACCCCTGCCGGTTATAATCTAATGCACAGCGATCGCGCCCATTCCAGGGCCGTGCAGTGCGGATGCAGAGCAGGTGATGGACGCTTCAAGCCTTGTCTGGACTTGCCCTCCCACCGTGACACCCTCATCTCCCTGTCCTTCTGGCGCTGCACGTCCCGCAGGCCACGGTCGCCGGCACAGGGCAGGCCCTCGATAATGAAGGCAGATGATGCCAACGGAGGTCCCCCGTAAACCACCCAGAGGCATGTCATAGACGAGGACCCGGGAGGAGAAGGCTCAGAGTCTGCCAGGAGACAGGAGCCGTCTGGGTCCTGGGCGCAGACCCTGAAGACTCAGGCAGGGTCAGGAGTGCCAGGTGACACAGAGGCCAGCGCTCGTACCTACAGGGTTGGTCACAGCTTGGGGCTGCTCCAGCCAGGAAGCAGTGAGGTCGAGGGTCAGGAGAGAGGAGCCAGTCTGCTTCCCAGAGTCAGAACAGACCCCGACGCACACGCTATTCCCCTGATTTCAAGCAACAGACATGTTATTAATCCCATGGGCTCCTTAACACCCCGATCCA